>APFE030594539.1:0-24993 GCA_000404065.3 Pinus taeda | reverse complement strand
AAAGTGAACCAAATGCCTCCATAATTGCAAGGTTGTGGGAAATAATTGATCTTATTAATTCTCTAATTACACATCCAACTAGGTGACGCACTAGTCTACGAATTTTAGTTTAAGTAACCTTGAAAGCTCAAATTCTTATCTTCATCTACATAAGCCATTATATCCCACCATCCTAATCCATGTCAGATTGAATTTTGTCTACTCATTCGTTGAACTGAATTCACCATTCCTAAAATAAGCATACATTTTCCAACTTGCTCCTCCAAATTAGGTAAACACCATTTCCAATTTTGGTATCCTTTATATTCTCCCAAACCTACCGTAATTCACTCTATCAAATAATTACAAGTATTAAATTTCTTGCCTTTCATCTTGTGTATAGAGCAACTTTTGTAGAACAATTAATACCTTGACCTTCCTTGACTGCAAAATTGCACTATTTACATGCATATTTGTTTTCAAAACAAATATCCCACATATATGAGGCAACAATGTACCCTTTACATTTACCATCATACACAATGCCTTCCAATGCGTTGTGCACATATAATGTTACTTCCACTTGGCCTTGGGCTCCTGCCTTGGTGTCTTCTATGGGCTATGGTTGTAGATTGGTGGACTTTGGTTGGAGATTGGGATAAAACCCAATAATATTAATAAAATTAAAATCTCAACAAAAAATTAAAAAGGAATTTGTCACGTGATATCATAGCCCCCAATGAAAATTTTGTCCTACATATGAGATAGAAAACATCCTATGAGTTTTTCTTGAAAAATATTTATCATTTTTTCTTGGTAGGATTTGGCTACAATAGGTTTCACAAATATGAGTTGTTACAATTACATAAGTCAGGTGTGATAGGGGTTTTTCAAGGCATTGTTCCCTTAATGCATTCAAAAATACAATTTAAGAAATGGAAATTGCAATCTAACCAGCCACTACTTAGTCAAATTTCAATGATGATTACTAGGAAAGGTTTAAAAGTAGAATGATTAGAATTGTTAATTCCTAAAGGGCCTATTCTTCTCCAATATTTCATCATTTCTAATTCCCTATGGAAAATTTCCATGTATCCTTGTTCTATAACCTATTACAACCCACCACACATCACCGATATGAAGCACCCACAAAGATTTGATTGGTGGATGTTTGATGAATTGTTGCATCATTGTTTCCCATGTTTGACCTACTAAACTTTCCTTCTACTTAGTGAAATACATTTCATGGTTTCTTTATTCAAACATATAGGATTTGCACCTACTATTTGTGAATAATTGAAAATTGGGCATTGCAAAGGGAAGATATATAGGTGGGATTCATATTTTTCATATGAAATTATGTGTTTACAATTTGCATAATTTTTCCCTCATGGAAGTTTATTTATTTAATTTTGATGTTGCACAAGAAAAATCACATACAAGGGAAACTTATGTAGTTAGAGGTGGTAAAGAGTTTTGAAATGTTATCAAGTGGCAAGCCACAACCATTAAATATGTAGCTTCCACCTATCAAAGTTAGTGCTTCCCACATGATGAAGGCACCAAAACCTATCAAAGTTAGTGCTTCCATTGTTTATCTCTACTGACTTCCTTCTACCTCATCTTGTCCCTCTAATCTGATTTAGAGCATTAGTTTGCAGTGCTAAGATCTTCCTCAGATTATTAAAAAAATGCTTTCATTATGCTTAAAGATTCATGAATTTTTTGCAAGTGAAATGAAGAGTTTTTATGTTAATTTTATAAGTAATTTAACATAACCCAGAAACTGAAGAACAGCATAAACATGTAAAAACATCATCAAAAACACATTACAAAAAGCACATGATAAACTAGTTCACCCCTCCTGGGCTACGTCTCCTTGGTCTAGCTTCCAATGGCTTGGGCCTCTCTATTATGCTCAAAAATGTAAAAAATTGTGTTTACAATGCTCAAGTGCTTTTGAAACCTGCTCCAATCAGTCCAAAATACTAAAAAATGGCTATCTAGCCTCTTTTTTCATCCAATTTGGTGGAAAAATGATGAAGTTATGACTTCCACTTGTTTTCCCATTATTCGCTTCACAAATTTCTCCACATCTGACAGGAACCCACATTTTCGCTCCAAAAATCCGCTAATCGAGCGAGAATTTTGCCACGTGGTGAGCCATAATTCATCGGCACTGACTGTCCATCACAAATGACAACCAGCAAAGTCTAGCAAGTCTTATGGTTTGTGAACGTGGTGAGCGATGTGCAATTGCGATACGATGGACCCGACAGGACATTAAACTGCAGCCTAACCTTATCACATCTGGGATATCACAATCAACAGAAAACCAATGGTCCTATACAAATGTAGGACTTGTCCTGTTGTGATATGTGATTGCGATATCACATCGCAACCCTGATATTACCAATGGGGTGGGGGATTTTATAAGACCTCCCTTTTCCGATGTGCGATTGCGATCCATCGCATCATGCCTCCAGCCGATTCTTGAATGCCTTCCCGCCTGCCTTATCGCATCGCAACCCTTCCCTGCTCGGGAACCAAGTTTTAATGTCAACCTGCCTACGATTGCAATTTGCGACATGCAGGAGCCAATGGTGGCTTGCCACTTGGCGCCTCCTCATTCGTTGAAGGACCTTGCCACATCATCCAATCCTGCCATGTGTCCAAGTCAAACCTAAACTTTGACTTGCTCTAACTTCTGCATATGAGCTCAGATTTGAGTGTCATTCACATCATTGGAATCAGAATGACGAGCTCTTCGATCTGAAGCAAAGTTTACCAAGATTCTGACACTTTTATTTTTGAGCCTAATTTTGAGAACCTACTCCTCCGCACTAGAAGCCTTTTGGACCCAAAAAGGATCAGTTGCAATTGTTCAGTAGGTGAGGGTATAGTTCCCTCACATTTCCAACCTCTATCCATTTGGATTTTGAAGGTATTGTACCCTTGAGCCCCACTCAGAGATAATCGATACTTCCCCTTTTTGTTTTCCTTTTTCTTCTGTCAAGTATAGTGTCTTACTGAAGCACATCATGGAATTCTCGAGAAAATTCTTCAATAGATGGGATTTGAATATTCTCTCCTTTATCTTCAATCAAAGGAGGCTCATACAACCTTAAATTCTCAACATTAACAATAACATAAATTTGCATATATGAAGGAAAATCCAACCTGAAGGCATTGTTACCAATCTTTTCCAAAATTCTGAATGGACCATATCTAATTGGTTTGAGACTTTTACCTTCTCCTTGGAGCCTCTCTTTATTAATGTGAAACCAAACTTCATCTCCAACTTGGAACTTGTGATCTTGACAATGCTTTTCGTGCCTTGCTTTGTACTTGCCTTTACTTTTCTTAAGCTATCCTTGAACCTTTTGGTGTACTAATTGTATTTGTTCAATGAACTTTCTTGCTTTGTCTATGTTGTTATGACCTTTAATAGCAACATATTTGCCAAAAATAAAATCCAAAGGATATTTAGGCAAGTATCCCATGTGTTGTCACTCACTACATTGTGGGTTTCATTTGGTTAGGGTTGCCCAAGAGAAGTGAAGTTTGAAGCCACATCCCTAGGCCACAGAAGCTCTTAGTGCCAAGTCAGTCCCAGTCCATCTAATAGTGCCCGGAATGAGCTTTCCAACAATATATAGAAGTCCCAAAATAGACTTTTGGATCAGAAGATATGGCCTGTTGAAGATCAAGAGTTTTGTTGCCTTAAAATGAAGGAAAAGAGCTTATTAGAGGACCCTAGGCATAGTAAGTCAAGCATATTGGGCACCCCATAGTCCCGCAATCCCGCATCTCGTATCATTTCAATCTCGTACATTGGCTTATCGGGCATATCGGTGGGCCCTAGGAGTTCATAGGCTTAACAACGATCAGCGGTGGGAAAATCTGCATCCCGCAATCCTGCATGGTCCCTGCAATACTTGATGGGCCATCCTTAAGGAATTGTGCAGGGGAACCACCGATTTAATGTGAAATTGCCAAGGAGGGCCGAAATAGTTTAACAAAGGAAATGCATGCAAAGACAAGGACAAGCAGGCCCTTTCTCTATCCTCCACGTGGCAGTAGGGTTTATCGGAGGTCGGGGGCCCCAGGCACAATGAAATGAACAAATCAGCCATGTCAAAGTCCTGCATCCTATAATATCATAGTCCCGCAAGACTGGAAAATTAGTGATCAGCGTGGCGGAGAGGTTCTAACTTAAAAATCTTGCGATGTCGTTGATTTGTGATATAGTGTTAGATCGCCAAGAAGGGGTCGATTCTATTTAACAAAGGAATTCACGAATAGACCAAGGCCAGGAAGGACATTTTCTCTCTCCTCTAGAGGTCCACATGGTGGATATTATTGACCCTTATAGCTGACATGACAGCTAACGTCATTATTGATGTGGCAGTACATGTGACATGTGGCACACAGATTTGGCATTTTCAGGGTCCTATGGGGGCATTTCTGGGTGACATGTGTCACCAATCACAAGGTGACACGTGGTAGTGATGACATCACCCCCCGTAGATTGGTGATCGGCAGTTGCACAGGTTAAAGTGCTCCTACACCAGAGTTCCTTCCAGGCTTGCACTTGCGATAAGCAGGGATCCTACCAGACGCAATATGTTATGTGATCTGGCTTATAAAGATCCCGCGTCTAGACAGGCAACCAGTGCTGAGAAAGAATGTAGAAGGTCCCCCTCTCTGGTGCTGTGATTGTGATACTTCAGGTGGGCCCAACCCCGCAAATCAGCGATCACAAGGTTCATGGGGAAATAGCAATGGCAACGCTTGGAAAGCACCGAAGTGCGAGATTTCATAAAACAAAGGAAAAATGCCTTGGATAGGAGCCTGATAAGAAAAGAAGAAAGGGGTTAAACCAAAAGGGGACAAGGAGCATCAGAGCCCACCGCTCTGCAATGTTTTCAAGATTAAAAGTCTCGCTGTCGCGCAACCCCAATAACATGCTACATGGCTCTTAAGGCGGATGGGTCAACAGTTGTGGCATTAAAGTAAGTATGATAAAGAGTGTTGAAGACAGTATGGGGGGCTCGGTAATATTAAATGACTCGTCATGGAGCCTCACTCCTATACACAGTGAAGGACCACTGAAACAGGCACTTACAATCAACCCACTCCATACTCCACATAACAAGGCATTCAAGCAGTAAAGGCAAAAGCGACGAGGTCAGTCGAGCAGCACAGGAGGCCATACCGAGAGAAAATTACAGTGTGAGGTAAAGGAGATCACATGATGGGAAAAAAGGCTTTTCATTTACTTTTATGTCTGGTTGTTGACTTATTTTTGTCCTGTAACATGCCTTCTTTCAATGTGGTCATTAATTCCGTAATATTTTTGGGCCACAGAGCCATCGCAGCCGAGACAGCTAGTCAACCTGATAGTTGAGACTCGGCCAAAGGTTTTTTTTTGTAATGAATGTCCATGTGCCCCTCTCCAAAATAAATAGGAGGAAGCAAGACTTCATTCAGGTTCAAAAAATCTACAAGAAAAAGACATGTTGTTTCAGATTGTATAATTTTAAGATACAAATCTTTAAGAATATGAAGAAATGGTGGTGATTCCCTCTTTGAGTATTACAATATGTTTTTCTCTCTTTTAAAACCCATTATGTTCATGTTTCTTTTGAATTCATGCAATTATAGAAGCTAGAAATGTTTCTTACCTCCTTATAGATTCACGTGTATTGATTGGTTGATGCATGTGCCTGTGAGGATTTCTAAAACCACCTCTTTAAACTACGCTACATGAATCATAACACCCATTTTCCCTTCAGTCCATTATATCTTCTTGTAACTCAAATAAGTATAGGATTTCTTACTTACTTCAAGCTCTATGTGTCAAATATATAATTCTTGATGCCGTGAGATCTAGATGATGAGTTATCCTTTCTCCTTATCCTCTTCCATTTTCTCTATAAATCTTATTAACCTGTAAGTCCTCAAACTACTCGGCCTCCACTCCTTTATGTTATATTTCTGTGAGCTGTGTACGAGAAGAAATACCCGAAATACATAACTCATATCTTTGTATGAATGAACCAACCCAATTCCTATATATATATATATGATCTAGGTGGATGTTGGTTGCTACCCACCTATCCCATTTGGACCCCCACAACTGTCTCTTTCAGTTTTTTTAGTTTCCTAAACTGTAGCACAGTTTACTATTTTTAGCAGTTTTTTAGGTCCTGAACTTCCAAAGCCGTTTTGAGGCCCTAAACGACGTTTTTTTGGGAAATCTAGGGGCAAAATGGGTCCTGAGTCCATGGACCCATGTTTCCCTTCCCAAAGTGGTAGTGCTCAGATAGATCTTTCTAACGAGCTATTGTACGCGTCAAACCAAGATCGTATGCCAAAGTTACGGCCTTGGGAAATTGATGTACCAATTTACCCAAACGAGGCCCACAATTTGGTGTTTCATCTTCTAGGGTTAGGTTTTGGGAGGCTAAGAGTTTTCCATTGTTTCTCAACAATAAATAGGCCTTCGAGCCTCATTGTAACGTCCAGAGGCAGTTAGCCACCACATCTCTTCTCAGAGATAAGCTACCATCGCCTTAGCTATTTATTTCCATTTTCTGTTTGTAAGCATATCTCAGTGTTTTACATTAATGAAATGAAGCATTATTTCCACTGCATCTTTGTGTTTATGATTATCTCTGTAAATTTTTTCATTCCTGTTTAAATCCGGATCAATAGAACATAAGTGATGTCTCCAGTTTCTTGCAAATCATTTTAGACACACAAATCTAGATGTGCCCAGGCACTGGTCTTGTAACCAATCCAAGGTTGTCTCTGGGAGCTACAACATCTTTTGGTGCCATTGCCATGGAATGTATTGAAGGATTTCCCCCTTGGGATATGACAAGTTTAGCACACTTTGCGTAGGTGAATAAAGAGGTTCTTATTGCATTCATCATCACCTTGGCGACTCCACAAACCCCCATTATCATTCATCACCCTGGCGACTCCACTATTTGAATATTAATTGTAAACACTCTAGTGGCTACATTTGTCAAGAAATGGAAGAGACAATGGAAGAGATGGAAAGCTCAATAAAGAACTCCTTATATAGATTGATAAAATTGGAGTTAGAAAATATAAACCTTTGACGGCAATAGTCCTCTTTCTCTAACAAAGAACAAGAAGTCAGGACGCATGAAGAAGAGGAAGATGATCTTGATGTAACGCTAAATGATGATGAGATGGATGATTGCTGAAGTAGTTCTTTGATTTCATAATGGCTTAGTTGCATAATAGAAATGCTCTTCGGTCATCTAGAAAGACATCAATGGGACACGACCAAAACGAAGGCACTCCCTCCAAAGAGCCTCCAAGGCCAGCTAAGAAGGGGAAGGTACTTTTAGATCCAAATTGCTTTAAGCCCAAAGTCCTCAAAGAAGAGAAGTCACCCTCCCTTTCTTGGCCCATATGTGAAGAAGGAAAGGAGCCAAGTAGTCTTTGTGGCTACCCTGATCAAAAGGATATTGATCAGCAGATATTTCATGAAAATAAGGCAACTAAAAATTTCACTGGTCAGTTCTATGACCCTGTGGGTGACTACATAACGACATTCTTAAGCCAAAAATAGAGGATGTTTCAAGAGAATGTATCAGGTTCTTTGTTTGAAGACTTTTCATGGTGCATGCTTGTTTTAATTTTTATTTTTCACGAGCATGAGGACACTAGGTCCAACACCCAAATGTTGGCTTCACTCCATTGGAAGGTTGAACTCACTTAAGTGAATTGAGCCCTATGCGTAAGCGAGAATGTACATAAATAATCTCACCAAATATTATAGCAACATTTACACCCTTCGTAGATTTGATGCTCTATGATATGGCCTAGGGCAACCCTTCCCTACCAAACTTGGTCCATTTTCTAAAAAACAATGTTTTAAATCCCATACACGATTATGCCCTATCTAAATCACGTGTACACGTTGGTCAGCCTATATCCAACCCAGGTATCTATGTTAAAACATTAAAAACTATATAATATCCCTTAATTTGGGCAGGGTTTACGATTTTGACCCGATACCCACCTACTATAGCCCGTGGCTCAACTGTTTCCCAATTGAAAAAACTAATTTGGAGAAGTATAAATACATCTCCATGGGAAGGCCTAAAGGAATGGGAAGGATTAGATATTGATATTACAGTTGATTACATCCATGATCAAGTCTGAAGATATCCCTATGCCTTCTGCACTACTAGTCATAGGAAACCCCTGTTTCCTTCTTGAGATATTCATCATCCCTTCATGACATCCTTGTGCATACGTATGGAGGAGGATTGCTGAGGCTTGGGCAGGATGGATCTGGAGGACGGTTTCACTTGGAGCCGACATATGACTCAGGTTGTAGTTCTGCTGTATTTTCTTTAGTTTACATTAATAAAGAGGTGTTGTTGTTTTCCTGATGATTATGGTCTTTATGCATTGATTTATGTCATGATTTGCTTATAAAATATCCTGTTAATGCTTATTTTCTTACATGCTTATATGATCTCACCTTGATATTATGAACATGCTTTCAGTTATTTTTGGTGTATATTCTTTGCCTTGAATGAATTGTAGGTCTTAAAGTGCAAGAAAGAAGAAGAGGGTTTGAACCCTACAGGAACGACCTCAAATGTAGGATCTACGGGTAAGACCTTATGTACCAAGTTTAACTGTTTAAGTATTAGGATTGCTTTTTTATGTGTATCTTTATGTTGTATGCCCTCCGCTCTGTTGGGGTTCCCAACCCAAGACCCTAGGGTGATTCTACTAGAAACAGAATTGGTGACTCCACTAGGGAAAGCATTCTTGTTTTTCCTAGAATGGGTTGTTTCTTCTTGATCAAGGCCTGCTTGATTGATTTCTTTCTTTTACAGTGCCTGTGTGTTGTTGTCTTCCTGGGAATCAAGTCCGATCTTTTGGATCAGGCCTGGATTTTTTGTTTTTCTTTATTGAGCTATATATATTCGTTTTTCATAGGATACAATAGTGTATACACACTAGTTTCTTCAAAGAAACTCGCGTATACGCGGGTTTCATTTGTTTTAGTCGCATATACATACTTCTTTGTCTTTTCATAGTCACGTATACCTTATTTTGAATAAATTTTTCAAAATCTTGGACCTAGTTAAGATTATTTCTTGGTGGTTTTTGTTGTTTTCTAATCATTCACTATCAGTAAAACTTTACTTTCATGCAAGTTTTCAGTTTCTAATCTTCTTCTTGTTAAAAAACCTAGTCAACCTAGGGTTTGATTTTTGAGTAAAGTTTCAGTGTGGGCTTTGGGTTCAAGGCTTCTTGTAGAATTTCTTGGTTGTTTTGACTTTACAGAACAAGAAATTTGTTGCATTTTTGTTTATAACCCAACTTTCGGATTGCTTTGCTTTTCTTTCCTTTTTTGGTTGACCTATTTTGTTTTTCATGGTTTTTGAGTGCCTCTTTGGCGATCTTGAAAGTCTTCCTTGACGTTCTTTTGGTTTTTTGAAGTCTTTTATACTATTGTTCAGATCAATATATGCAATTCTTTGTTGTTTCAAGTTTTATTATATTAATGATGTGCATAACTTGTGAATTTTGGGACTCTTTATGCTTGTTTTTGGTCTTGGAATTTTAGTAGTCTTTGTGTTCTCAAAAAATCCTTTGGGTTCTTTAAAAAATAAAAAGACGAAAACATCATTCTTGCCTTTCTTTTTCTTTTCAGGTTTTTGCTTTTGGTTTCTTCATTATTTTTGAGCAATTGTGAACTTTTTTTTATTGGTTTTGCTTGGTTTCGAGGGAAGTTTGTCACTGAATTTGTGCCCCCCTTGTAATCAAGTTGGCCTATTTATCTTGTGAAGGGACACATTTTATTATTTTATGAGAATCCATAGAATCTTGCTCCATCGTTATAGTTTGCATTAAGTTAATTTTCACTGCAAGCATCTTAGCCTTTTTGTTGGATTTTGAGTGTGTGGAGCATGTTTTCTGAAAAAGAAAAAAAAAATGTTTTTACAATTTTATTCATATAACCTTATAGAAATCTCATTTCATCGAAGAAAAATAGCTGCATTTTCATATAGCTAAGTTTCTATTGATTTCTTTTGCATCAAAACACCACAAGTTTCACTCTCATTTTACGCGTAACCTAAAGAACAACCTTTTAAAATCAAGCACTTAATTAAAAAGAACCAGAATTTTTTTTGATTTGCCATTAATTACATCAAAAAGTCGAGCTCTTTAGGGCCTTGGAATAGGTGAGTGGAGATTTAACTATCCAAGGCCACTCAAACTGTTAAACATAGATGTTTAATAATGAGTGAAATCCAGTGTCGTTAGAAAGACCAGGAAATCTCCATTCGACTGGGAGTCAAGCACGAGGGAGAGTGATGACAAGGAAAGAGAGATATCCCCCCTCCTACTTGTTGGATCCTACCTCGAGACTATTCCGCCCGACTTTTTATACGAATTGGTGTCCATAGTTTTTATTCGTAGGGACCACATACGTCACTACAGAGGGGAATCTCGCAGCACCTGAGGTAGATGTTGCATCACGTTCATTAGTACTTCTAGAGGGTACCCTTGCAAAGCTTGGGTACTTTCACCGGCAAAGGATTTTGTCTAGGGATCAGTGTAACTGTTTCTATCACCTTCACTGGTAGGTTTCGGTCATCATTATCCCAAACTATCTTCGGAAGGTCATTGATTTCACTTTCTTGTATTTTGGTGTTCGGTCCTCATCACCCGAAACGAAAATACTTGGAAGTTGCTTGATTTGGAGAGGAACACTCCAATCCTTTCTAGAGTCCTCTTCCAATCAGAAGATGTTATAGAGGTTGAAGAACTCCCTGAGTCTCCTGTGACTCCTTCTTCTCCTCTCCCTCCCGATTATCCAAACGTTCTGTTATACATTGGGACCCCGACCCACAGGTCTTCGAGCCCTGTTCTATATCAATATTTTCCTTCAATGGTCACTGTTGGGAGCATGGTTTCAACTATGAGTGCTACTAGTGTACATACTCCTTTCTCAGTATAAGGAGGACGTACAATTTTCATACCTTCCATCACTCCTAGAACTACAATCTTTGGCTCTACCTCCATTCCATCTTCGAGTGGGGGAACCCAAGCTTTTTCCTCCAACATCGGTTCTTTCCCCCTTGGAATTCCTTCCAATGTAATTCCTTCGGTTCCCTTAACTTTTCCATCCACTGTTTCCACGTCTATGACTTCCATGGCAAGTGGATCATCTTGTTTTCAAGGTTTCCCTTTTGGGAGTGGTCATATACCACATTCTAACCTATCTCTAGGATCAATACATTTTCCCTACAAAGATCAAGGTTATAATCCTTTCCAAGGATGGACTAATCCAGATGTTAGCAACTTGGGAGTCAAGAATCAATTCTCTTTCGGCCAATAGGGGAACATGTCGTACTCCTCCATGAGTTCATTTCAGATTTTTTCTCCTTTGCTAATGCATGGAGCCTTTACCAAGGGCTCTCTGCTCCATTTAATACCTCACTAGGGGGAAATTTCACAGGATATGGCACTTTTTCGGTAGGAGTTGGACAAAATCTGATTTTTTCTAGGCCACGAGGTTTTCCTTGTGGTTCAGGCACTTCTACGAATCACCTCTGGCAACCTGGTGCCTTCACAAATCCAGGATATTCTTTTCATAACATTGGGAATTTTGCCCAGAGTGGGTGGAATCCTCAAGGTCCTCCACGCTTACCTTTCCTAGAAATTTTAAACTTGCTAGATCTATCAATGTTGACTAATGATCCTATCTGATACAACTCGGTTTGGCCTCCGGTTCCAACCAAACTTCCATTTGACATACACAAATTCGAAGGGAATACTGGTGAAGATTCGACCGACCATATAACCACTTTCCATTTATGGTGTTCGTCGAACTCCCTAATTGATGATTCAATCAGGTTGAGACTATTTCAACACACCCTAACTAGGAATGAGGATAAATGGTATATTAAGCCTCCACGGGGAACCTTTGCTTCATTTGGTGACTTGGCCACCATATTTTTAAACCATTTTCAGTTTCTCATTCGTTGTGATGCTGGAACTAAGCTCTTAGCTAATTTCCACCAAGACGAGGCAACCCACATTTATGATCACATCCAGGAATGGAGGAGAAGGAAGAGGCTCATTAAAGCTGATATTCCCCAAGAATTCCTTCTTGAATTGTTTCTCAAATCTTTGTAGCCTAAAATTTCTAAGGATGTATCGCTCTCTGGTGTATTCACCGAAGAAAAGGGTTTTTTTAGAGCCCAACAGTTAGAACTCATATATTCTCAATTTGGGATTCTTGAGAAAAATTTTCCTGATGCTCCTAGATCTAAGGTTGATCTTTCCAAGCTGAAGTTGGGTCCCCATGTTGATGGGCTAGTCAGATCAATTGATAATAGCACGGCTAACCTGCTAAACCAATTGCAACAGTTGTCTTTGCAAACTGATTCTTCTATTCAAGCATCACCATTAGTGCCCATGAATTCTCAACCTTCATCTATGAACGTCGTTCAAACTTCTAACCCCAAATCAAATCAACAATCTGATGGGAAGAAGAAAGGACGTGGTAAGAAAAAGAATCAGGATGGGAAGGGAAATGCAAATAAGCCCAGCAGTAACGTCGGGGAAGGTAAAAATGAGTCCAAGAAGAAAGTCAAGTTTCCATTCCGGTTACGCAATGGTGACCATTTGACTCATCTTTTCCCAAACATTTAGGATGCTCAACACTTGTTGGTTCTGAAAGGGTCTTCTAGTTCCCAGGTTGTGCTAACTAACCCTTTTCCCTAAGGGAAACAGTTGTTAGCTGGCGTGAATTCTAGTACTTGTACCCCCATTGGGGGAAACAAGGAAGGGGAAAATCCATCAAAACTTTATATGATGAGTTCACATGTTGACATTTCTACACGGTCACATGATTATGATGAACTAGAATCATTTAAGGCCAAGAGTACTCCTTATGTTTCAGAGCCACTCCATATCGAGATGCCTGTAGTTGAGCCTATACCTTGGATGCTAAAAGGCTTCGCAAAGCATTTGAAAATCAACCCCAATGCCAAGGCAGCTCAGAACTACTCCATTGTAGAAGATCTAGCTCAGATTCCTTGTGCCATGTCAGCGTTATAGGTTCTCCAGTGATGCCCAACACAAAGGAGTGTGTTTCTCACTGCGATCGGAGTGGTAGAACCAAAGAACTCTCTTATCCTTACATTCGACATGTTGAATATTAAGAAGAGACTCCCACATCATATGGCTTTTCAAATCAAGTCTACATACCGAAAGACCAATATCTTTCAAACCATATTTGATGAGGGAGCTTCTGCATGCGTAATTTCTATATCATGTTGGAAGGCTATTGGATCACCTCACGCTGTTCCATCACCTACTCTCTTAACAACATTTGATGGTCATTCTCATAGGCCACATGGGATTATTTCACCCTTTCCCATCTGTGTTGGGGGCAATGTTGTAAATATCGAAGTAGAAATAGTTGGTGCAAATTTGGATTATAATCTCCTTTTGGGAAGAAATTAGGTTTACGAGATGGGTGTTATTGTATCATCGTTATTCCACATCCTCTATTTTCCTCATGAAGGGAGAATTGTAACGGTTAATCATATGGGTTATTCTCCAAGTGAATCCAATGCATCTTTTGAATCTACAGTTCCATTAGTGAACAATTCTAAGAAGCCTATTGAGAATCTAGGAGTTGGGATGTATTCTTCGTTAATGTCTACCTTTGATTTTCTTGCTCCTATTTCTCGTATTAGTGTTATTTCATCTTCCAAGGCACCTTCTCGAAGAGAGTTCTTTGGAACTCATTATTTTTTGGATCCTTGGCCCTTGTCCTCTTATACCACCATGTTAGATGAGGGGAAAGTGGGTGGAATGGCATTTCCTATGTTTGCATCTTAAATTGATTATGAATCTATAGTTAACAGTGCAGACTCTGATCCTACTCCTCTTTCAGCAAAGGATCTGAATGGGGATGTGGCTTTGTCCTGGACTCTAGATTCAGCTTCTACTATGGATTTCCTAGATACTATTTTTCCATCCAAATAAGCACTTCTATAATAAATGATGGGTATTGAGAGGTCGTGGGATGATTTGCATCATCGGTCATGTTTCCTCCCTGATTTGCAAGAAGTAGAATCAATCTTTCCCAGTCCTTCATCTACTGGTGATGTTTATGCAATTTTAAATCCTTTGGCTCCAACGCATGTTTTGGGCGAAGGTAACATGTCTGTCATTTCAAAAATTATTCCAGTGAACATCTCTAGGAATCCCAATGTTATCAAGAATGTCTTCATTGGAGCTGATTAGTCCCCTGAAGAAATTTGAATTTATACCAATCTCTTTAAAGAGTTTTCAGATGTGTTTGCTTGGTCTTATGAGGAAATGCATGGGATATATCCTTCTATAGCCTAGCATGAGATCAAGACATATGGAAATGCAAAACCTATTCGATAGAAGCTTCAACCAGTAAAACCTAGGAAAGCAGCAACTATCAAAGCTGAGGTTGAAAAGTTGCTTAAGGCAGGTTTCATATACCCCGTTCCTTTAACTGAGTGGGTCTTGAATCTAGTCCCAGTTGACAAGAAGCAAGGAATGATCCGCGCCTGCATTGACTCTAGGGACTTGAATAAGGCTTGTCCTAAAGATAATTACCCCATACCATTTATTGATCATATTATCAATGAGTGTGCAGGTAATGACAATTTCTCTTCTATGGATTGATTTTCCGGTTATAATCAAATCATTATTCCTCCCGAAGATCATAATAAGATAGATTTTATTTTCCCCTGGGGTACATTTGCATATAAGAATATTCCTTTTGGACTTAAGAATGTTATAGCTACCTTTCAGCGGACCATGTCATATGATTTCCACGATATCAAGCATATTATCGAAGCCTACTTGAATGATTTGGCTGCTCATTGTCGAAAGAGGATTGATCATCCCAAGATTCTTCGATTAATTTTTGAATGATGCCATTTCTACAAAATCCGTTTGAATCCGAATAAGTGTGTTTTCGCTGTCACGTCCGGTCAGTTGTTGGGATTCATCATTTCTACTGAAGGGATTCATGTAGATCCCTTCAAGGTTGAGGAAATACTTCAATTGCCTCCCCCATCCACTATTCATCAACTTCAGAGTCTTCAAGGAAAAGCCAATTTCTTAAGGAGATTTATCACTAATTATGCCAAGATTACTAAAGGATTTATGAGACTTCTCAAGAAAGGGGTCCCATTTCTATGGGACGATTTCGCGCAACGCTCATTTGATGCTTTGAAAAAATAATTAACCTCTGATCCTTTATTGAGTCCAACTGATTATAGCAAACACTTCCTTTTATTTCTCACTGCAATAGGTACTTCCTTAATTTTATCAACTGCCCATCTGAGGATTGATGGAAGCTTCCATGGATTTCATCCTCATCATCACCACACTAATGCTCATCTTTGTTTCTGCAAACACCCATCTCATGATTTACATTATGATGAGAAAATTTGTGAATGACTACAGGTTGATATAGAATCCATACAAGCATTCAAGACCTCCCTCACATATGATCCTTCTCACACCTTGGCCAACTGCGATTTTGCTACCAATCATGTCTGCAATTGTGGTGGTGTCAACTACCATCCTCAGAAACTGCGTGTATCTTGCTTAAATCTATACAACATGAGTTTGCAAGGGACAATACCTCCACATTTGGATAACATCTCCTTTCTTGGCATGTTGAACCTCACTTTTAAAAGTTTATTTAGCACAAGCTCGAACGGATTGGGCAAGTTGTGTCGCTTAAAATGTCTGTTACTTAATAAGAATGACTTGATATCGTCCATTCCAGAGGCTTTGAAATATTGCACATCTCTCAAGATGCTTAACCTGTCCTTCAATAATTTGATAGGGGCTATTCCAAGTGGTCTCGGCGAATTATAAAACCTGCGAAATCTTTCACTGTACACAAACGGATTGACTGGGAAAGTGCCTAAATCCTTGGGAAATTGTTCCGTGCTGGAATTTCTGGTTTTAGGAAATAACTTTTTTAGTGTCACTATCCCTTCTTAGCTTGGCTCACTAGAATTAAAATTCTGTCTCTTGGAGCAAACTAGCTTAGTGGAGGAATCTCGCCTTCACTGCTTAATTACATGGAGTTACGCGGATTATATTTATTCCAACACGGGCTTACTAGAGAAATCTCATGGGAGATAGGTACAAAGCTCTCAAATTTAGAGTATTTTCCACTCTGGGGAAACGAATTAAATGGTACCATTCTGAAATCTTTTGGAAATTTCTCTTAGATTTTAGTGTTCCAACTCGATCAAAATTTCTTAATGGGAGGCATACCTCGAGAATTTGGAAAGCTCTGTCTTCTACAGAAACTTACACTTCATGATAATCACTTGTATAGTGAGGAATCCATTTCCATATTTGGAGCACTTTCAAACTTCACCAATCTGCAAACACTCGATTTTTCCATCATTGATCTTAAGGGTGACTTGCCTAGAAGCATATGTCATCTTTCTCAAAATCTTCTTCATCTCTATTTATATGAGAATCGTTTCACTGGTAAGATACCCCAGGAGATGATCAACCTCACTGGATTGATCCTGTTGAATCTAGTTGGAAATTTTTTCTCTGGAGAAGTTCCTTCTGCACTAGGAGGGTTGTCTACTCTTCAAGTGTTGGACCTTGGCGAGAATAACTTGGAAGGTAATATACCCTATCAATTCAGTCAATTGAAAGCTCTTTTTGTACTCGACCTTTCTAAAAATGCGTTTTCTGGAAAAATCATCAATTTTTTGCAAGTTTATAGCAGTTGAGAATATTAGATCTCAGCTATAACAAGTTCAGTAGTAATATACCAGATAGTGATATAGGGAATTGTTCCAATCTCGAGCTTCTGGACCTCAGTTACAATCAGTGAAGCGGTGTGATTTCATCCAAAGTGGATAGCCTTCATAACCTACAGTTCTACATTAATGTCTCACATAATGCGCTCATGGGAAGGCTGCCTACCGAACTGGGAGGAATGCATATGGTTCAAGCAATTGACCTCTCTGCCAATAATTTTTTAGGAAGCATACCCAACCAATTAGTGATTTTTGTTGGACTGGATTACCTTAATCTTTCTTACAATTCATTAGAAGTCACAATTCTGACATAAATCAATCAACTTGCAGAACTTCAAGATTTGGATCCCTCTTTCAATAAGCTTTCCAGTCCCCGACCTCGCTTTATAGAGAAATTACAAAAGCTTACGCATTTAAACTTGTCATAAAATAACTTCACAGGAGAAGTACCATCGTTTGGAGCTTTCATAAAACTAAATGTTACATCATTCTTAGGAAACACTGGACTATGTGGCAGATGGATAGAGTTACCTCATTGTAAATTGATGAAAAGGCACCATCATGATTCCAAAAGAAGGGTAGTTATCTTGGCCACTTCGGTTGGTTTGACTTTTCTATTTTTATTTTGCCTAGCCTTCATGGTTTTGATATATTTTTGTAGTAGAAAGTCTGCATTGTGGGAAATATTTCTGCGAGATTAGGGAGGATGCTCAGGAGCCAACTCTGGGGGAGAAAGATTGTAAGTGAAGAAGAGGTGAACAGAGAAACTAATGGTTTCAACCCCAATAACCTAGTGGGACATGGCACCCGTGGGTTAGTGTATAAGGGCGTATTAGACAATGCCACAATCATTGCTGTCAAATTTATACAGTCGGCCACATCAGGAGGTGCACACAAGAGATTCATAAAATAATGCAAGACGTTGGGCAGAGTCTGACATCGGAATCTGGTGAGAATGGTGGGCGTATGCTCAAGTTTGCAGGTCAAATATTTGATTATGGAGTTCATGTTGGAGGGAAGCCTAGATAAGGATTTTCATTGTAGTGAAAATAATTGGAGGTTGGGTCTGAAAATATGGTTGAGCATTCTCAAGGACGTGGCTCATGGAATGACATATCTTCACCATCACTTCTCTCTGACCATTGTTCATTGCGATCTAAAACCTTCCAACGTTTTGCTAGATGACACTATGACGACCCATGTTGGAGATTTTGGTATTTCACGCCTCATGATCTCGCCGCAAGCTCATGATGATTCAACAATAGCAGCCTGAAGGGACACCTCCAATCTTGTGATATGATATGTTAGCAACAATTAAATACTGATACACTTGATTGATGAGCCATATTGTATATGGGATATCTATGAGTCACTGATTTATAAAGATAATATATATAAATATTGATTATATATATATATATTGATTACAGAATATGGTATAGGAGGGCGGTTGTCCATGAAAGGGGACGTGTATAGCTACAACATCTTGGTGTTGGAAATGATTGCCGGAAAGAAGCCGACAGATGGAGTGTTCTAAGAAGAAGGGCAATCATTGCAAAGTTGGGTGAGCGATGCATTCCTCGAGAGATTGTCGGAGGTTATTGACATGAATTTGATGGAGGAGAAAAGAGAGGAAGAAGAGTATGAAGAAAAAGAATCACATGATGTTATGGGGCATGGAATTGTTTTGCGGTTGGTGAAGATAAGTGTGATGTGTAGCAAAGGTGTTACAAATCCATTTGGGCACATCAATCCCATCATCCAGATTAGTGTTTTAGGGCTCATCAAACCCTAATTTCAGTTGCTACATGCCCTAAACAAGTCACCCCTTTGAATGCCTCCTTCCTAGAAATTTTCATGACCTAAGACATCCAAAAATGGTCTCCAAAGGGACCAACGTAGGTAGATACACTGCCAGGGTGCTCTACAGCACAGGTAGATACACTGTCAAGGTGCTCTGCAAAGCACCTAAGCTCTCTTTAGGCTACGTTGGGCGAATTTGAGTGAAATTCAATTGGGGTTTGGGGAATATTCTTATCTCTTGGAGTCATCTAGAAGCTTCCCTCATTTATCTATTCCTATGAGCTTGAAAATGGATGAGGAATGAGTTAAGGTGCATCCTATCCTCTCATCCCTTCCTCCATGGAACTAATTCTAAGTATGGAAGGCCATTCAATGCCACCATTTATGACAAAACCTCCTTCATCCTCCTATAAATTGACTAGTCATCTAAGTGATCAAGGGCTGGACTATGTTGAATTGTAAGGAGATAATGCTGTTATGAGATTTGGCTTTGAACCAAGTGTTGTGATGCTACAAGTTTGTCATGCTTTTAATGTGATGTGGATGGGATCCAAGCTGGAGGAATGACTTTGAATCAGACATTGATGGTTGTAATTCCTTCTTCTATCTAATAAAGTGTTTGAACCTTTTTCCATATGTTGTGTTCTTTCATAATGCTTATATGTGTGAATTGCTTCTGATTCCTTTCATTTATATTCAATGGATAGTATACTTTGATCAGTTTTTGTCTTTTTTCATGTTTATAGGGTACTTCTCAAGCGGATTAAGTATGGGAAGGAGCGACGGAATCGATACAAGGAAGACGAGAGGAAAGCGGAACTACAAGTAGGCCTTCTATCTTCTTATCTTATCCATTGCTTATAGGAAAAGTCTAAAACACTTTAAACTGTTGTTCTAGGCATAGCTACTTGTCTAGTGAATTAGTGTTTATCCGTAGATGTTAAATTCTCCAAAACAAATTAGCAACTCCGCTGGGGAAACTATCACCTTTCCTAGTAGCTTATTCAACTCATAAGACATTCTTGTAGACCCTACTTGTGTTCATTGACTGTATTTCTGCGCTTTGCATTGAATTTTGGTAAAAAGTTGAGGTTAGATGACTCTTGAGTGACCTCTTAGAAAGCACCGTAGGCTTGGTTAGGGAACAGTTCTCTGTAGAGCACCCTTGAGTGAGAGAAAGTGCTCTGCATCGCAGTTAGGCCCTCTTTGACATGCGTTGATCAACCTTAGGTCAAATTCCCACGTTTGGAAAGTGATTTTGCCAACTTTTCTCTGTTTGATTGCTCGCTGATTGATCAATGAATGTCATGTCTCAGGGAACAAGTTTTTATCTCCTTTGCCAACCCTACTTTGATTTGATTGATTAATGTTTCTTTAATGTTTTCTTTTTCATTATCGGTCTATAGTCAAAGTTAGAATATAGTTGATTAATCTTTGTTCTAAAGAAAGTTTCGTAAAGTCTTCTTTTCCTTCGAAATAGAATTGTTGTAAAAGTCTTCCTTCTTATTAAAGATTGATTGATTGTATGTGCATATTTCCTTTTTTGTTCATCATAACACTAAGGGATTCGAAAAGAAAAACGTGCATCATTCATATTGTAGTTTGTGAATGCTTGAAAGGAATAGCTAGGGAAATTGCATTAGATGTGCTCTTTTCTCTTTGTCAAAAATATGATTGCTCTATCCCTAGTAGCTAAGGATTTTCATTGTTAAATTGAATGGAAAGAATGCTTATCATATTAGTTGCATTTTAGGAATTGCAAACATACATCACCTGGTGAACCTTGAAAGGAAAATTCTAAAGAAGATCAACTTAAAATTTATCTGAATTTCCCTAATGGAGCATTTTCACCTAACGAAAAAATTTTAGAGGTCTAGGTTAGAGACATGTTCCGGCATCGTAAAACAAAGCAGCTGTCACTAACTTGTCTGCAATACATCCCAAGTGTGATACCTCATTCCACGTACGTGAGTATATCGTAGCTCGCCCACGTACCTTCAGGTATATAGGACGGTGTTACAGTACGTAAAGTATATGGGAATGCTCTCACTGTGCGATTTTGCAATAGACAGTGCTTATACGTATTGGGCCTCCACGTACTTTCGGGTATATAGGAGAGGACAACACTAGGTTGCTATCCATCCTTAGGTAACTGAGTCGGATGCCTTGTACACTGTGATACACCGAACACAACATTCGGGGAGATTGCCTACCCATACTTCTCGGTTCGTCGAGAGGTATTCTGTAGTTCACAGTTGCTTGGTAAACCTTTTGCCTAGATTATCCCTCTTTTGTTTTGTTATGTTACTTTGATTAAAATAAAATTAATTCACCATGGGTAAAATCCTCCATGCTCACTCCTTAGTTGATCTTAGACTGAAACATATGGCGACAAATCCAGAGTCCACCATCAAGGAATTGCTTTTGATGGGAATCCTAGTCCTTTTCCTCCATTTGGAAATATTGGTGCTCCATATATGGCTACATTGTCCCTTCCGGGATTTACCATTGGCTTGCCAGTATGGTTGTTTTCAACCTCCTTCGTCCAAAATGTCGTGATTCTCCGCAATCGAGTACTCCTCGAACTAGACAAAATCAACCTCCAGTTGATCCAAAAGTTGACCCATTGCCTTCTTCCTTGGTTGTTTCTTCCTCCCCTTCTTCCTCTTCGCCTGGTGAAAGTATTGGTACTAGTAACCAGGTGGCTAAGAAGAAGAAGAAAGGGAAGAAGAAGAAGAAGAACCAAAATCAGTAGAGGGGAAACCAAGCAACCATTTCTTTGAATGCAACATCTAATGAGAAAACGTTTTTAAAGCCTCACAAAGTTCGATATCCATGCAAACTTTTTGCGGGAGACCATCTTCTTTGAAATTGTTCTGATATTCCTTAGATCTTAGAAGAATTGTCTTCCCATTCACATCATCCTGTGTCATCAACTTCTGGAGATCATGCTCATGACACACCATCAACTAGCAGTAGTAAAGTTCATGGAAAAAAGGGTAAAGTTAAGTTTCCTTGTAGTTTATGTGAAGGGAATCACCCCATTCACCTTTGTCCCTATCTGGACGAAACCAAAAAAGTGTTGGATAACCCTCCTGCTTCACTGCAACGACTTCCATCTGGTTACAGGAAACTCTCCCTAAATCCTTCACTAGTTGATAAATTGACTAACCAAAATCAATCGTTGGTCAAACCCACTCTCTCTAAAAGTGAATCCTATGAGTCTATTCCCGACCCAAATCAACAGGTCAAAGAAACAGTTGACCCAATTTCACCTTCAGTTAATCGTACCTTTTCCGAAGAGAGTGAATATGATACCACTTAGGTTGTTTTTGTCTCTTTAGATTCCTATGAGCTTGGGGGAAATCCTCCTATTCCATCAAGATAGGAGGAAAATCCTCCCGCTCTCGTAACTCAGGGGGTTAATCCTTCCCCCCCTCCAAGTAGTCTGGTCACTTTCTTTGATTGGAATCGACTGGTAGGATTTTGTCTTCCTTCTTTTGTGCCTTTCCAGATCATGGTACAGGTTTTTAATATGATTGTATCGGGCACTATTATAGATGAAGGTGCATCAGTGAGTATCCTTTCCTCAAATGCTTGGCAAGAGCTCGGTTCATCGCCGCTTGTGCCAGTTACGCAAAATCTATTGTCTTTTAATAGAGGAACCATTCAACCATTAGGGATCCTTCCTCATTTTCCTATTACTTTGGGAAGAAAAATCGTTTATCTGAATGTGATGGTAGTCTCAGGCCCTTTAGATTACAACTTACTTCTAGGGTGTGACTATGTTTATGACATGGGAGCTATTGTTTCAACACTCTTTCGAGTGATTTGTTTCCCGCATGAAGGCAGAATTGTCAAAGTTGACCAGCTTTCATTTCCCGGTCCAAATATGGCTCCTAGTCAACCATCTTCCCTAAATGGTCCTTTTGTACCAATGGTATCATCCCCTCCATGGGTTAATTATGTGGCGACTCGTTCCATACCTACATCAATTGACGATCAATTTAGTGATGTTGTACATTATGTACTGGGGGCATTGGAACTAGATCTTGGTTTCCTTGATACAAATCCCTTCTAGAGCATTGTTCTCCCATCAGATGAGAACCTCTTGGAAGTCATGACCTTGTATGGGTCATGATCAAGGATATGAGGACAGTTCCTAGTCTTTTTTCAACCTTGTTAAAAAATGAAACAAGGAATATGAGGATAGTTCCTGGTCTTGTGTCAACCTAGTTAAAAAATGAAACCAAGGATCTAAGGAGAGTTCTTCGTCTTGTGTCAACCTCGTTAAAAAATGAAACAAGGAGTATGAGGATATTTCTTGGTCTTGTGTCAACCTCGTTAAAAAATGAAACTAAGGAGTTGAGGAGAGTTCTTTGTCTTGTGTCAGCATCATTAAAAAAGTGAAACAAGGAATATGAGGATAGTTCTTTTACTGTGTTAACCTCATTAAAAAATGAAATAGGTCCATGAGGATAGTTCCTTGTCTTGTGTCAACCTCGTTAAAAAATGAAACCAAGGATATGAGCATAGTTCCTTGTCTTGTGTCAAGCTCATTAAAAAACGAAACAAGGAATCTGAGCAGAGTTCCTTGTCTTGTGTCAAGCTCATTAAAAAATGAAACAAGGTCCCCTAGAGAAAAGTTCCAAGTCAAGTCTTTGATTAGATCTCGTAAAATCCTAGTTGAGTCTTTCACTTGATCTCGTAAAAGAAACTTCATTCCACCCACCTGATAACCACCAATAGTCTAATTAGGTGAATGTAATGAAGCTTAGGCGGCATGCACCTAGTGGTAAATTTAAGTTTCCCTATAGGTTATGTGAAGGGAATCACCCCATTCACATTTGTCCTTATCTGGACGAAGCCCAAAAAGTGTTGGATAACCGTCCTGCTTCTCCGCAACAACTTCCATCTAGTTACAGGAGACTCTCCCTTTCATCTTGCTCGGGGCATGTAAACCCATTTCATGCATAGTTCTTTGTTTCAAGCTTGTGTAAAAATGAAACTGAACTCAAGCATAGTTCTTCATTTCAAGCTTGTGTAAAAATGAAAGTGAATTCAAGCATATTTTTTCGTTTCAAGCTTGTGTAAACATGAAACTGAACCCAAGCATAGTTCCCTATGGTTCAAGATTGTGTAAAAATGAACCCATTTCCATCTTTAACCCTCGTGATTGCCATTCTATCAGTCTCTTTCATCATATGAGCCTTGGTTTTTTTTCATCCCATCGCCACCATCACTTTGGCCAATCATACACTTTCACTTGGTTGTTTTACCCTTTTTTAGGAATAGTTGCAATGAGTGGTCTTATGAGCCAGCCTCTTCACATAAATCAACATGTTTTGAGAGGTTCCAACATCACCAGGAACCAGTTGCTACCCTAGTCACCACTCGTTCCTCAAAGTGGAGTCCTCTTTAAACTCTTTTCAAACTCTCTAAACATGAAAATATTGTTGAGCGCTTGTCCTTTCTAGCTCGTTAAAGGATTGGAAATGATATCTCTCTTGTATTATTTTACGTTTTTTCGCACTTGAGAAATTAATTTATGAAAAATAAATTGTGGAGTTTTCTTTTTGTCCCTTTTAAAAATCTCTAAACATGAAAAGGACCGAGTTACCTTTGTCGTTAAACTCGTTAAGACATCAAATAGTGACAAACTTGTCCATCTAGACAAGAACGAGTTTCACCTTCACTAGACTCATTAAAACATCAAATAGCGATGGATTCACCCGAAGGGTGAAATTATACAACAAGCATATGTTATCCTCCTCAAGCTTGATAAAAATAAAGAGGTATTGGTCAGTAATGATTGGGGAAAATGGGAAAAAGGGAAAACCACTTTATGGTAGAAGGTCGCTTTTGAACATGACACTTTCACTCCATCACTGTGACTATCTAGGTTGGGTTATTAGCTTGATGGTCTATCATACCATCTAGCACTTTGGTTTTGGATCAATGTTACCAATTCATTCAAATTATTTGGGTTGGGTTATCTGCTTGATGGTTATCACACTATGGTCTATCACACCATCCATTACTTTGGTTTTGGGTCAATGCTGCCAATTCATTCAGTGTCGCCGATATGTTCAAGAGAAGTCATCTTTTGCAATACCATAAACCTTCATTTTCATGACCGCCATTCGTGAACCTTGTGTTTTCAGTCAAACTCCATCTCTAAAATCACTACACTCGTTTCGTGTTGTTAATGTAGGATACATCAAGGACAAGGAAAATTTTAAGAACCCCCCTAAATTTATAAGTATAATAAATGGGCGAATCTCCATGGTATATGGGAAAAATGGAAGGCGATTTTATAAATAATATAATATGTATA
>APFE030594537.1:12282-24598 GCA_000404065.3 Pinus taeda | reverse complement strand
TTAATTAGTTGGAGAAATTCAAGTTAGAAGTCTTTGTGAAGTCATGCAACAATTATCCCTTAAATTAAGGAGATTATCCCTTAATTAAGGAGATAAGGTTGAGTAGTAATTAGCTAGCTCAGTTTAATGAGTTAAGTCCTGTTAAATTAGTTCCAAACTGCTTGAGGAACTAATTGTGAGTTTAGTCAATTAATGCGTTCATGCATCAAACTAGTGTACTCCAGATAATTGAAGATTCTCTCATAAATAACTCATGCATGTCTATTCAGAGAAAGACCCAGTTGAGATTAAAGACAAGACATTGTACTATCAGTTGCATGAGTTTTCCTATAAAGGAAACTCATCCATGTAGAAGGAACAAGGTTCCTTGAGGATTGCGCAGTTTTACAGGGTGTGAGATTAGTGTGAATGATCAGTGTTACACTTGGTAACAAGAGGATCACCCAGAGAAACTACGCAAGAAAATAGGAGGCTTGGAGGGCAGAGGAGAAGATTTGTGAGAAGCCTAGTTTACCCGTGAGCATCCAGGAGGATTGTATTGAGAGCTAGCTAGCTGTGAGAGCTAAATCTTTGTATTATTCTGATGTATTTCCACCTTGTATGATAATACAGATAGTGGGGTTTTAGCTAAGGCTTTCCCCTAAGTATTCTTCTGTGTTTCATGTGTATTGATTATTCTTCTAGTTATATGTGTTCAGCTTGATCTTGCTCAAATCTATTAAGCTTCCGCAATTTGATTCTAGAAGTATATTAAAGTATTTCAATTTAGTTATATTGCATTATCAGGTTAATATACAGTGAAAATTTCTACAATATCCAGATCTAGATAGTTTTAAGACAAGTAAATTTAGTAGGAGATTATATAGGTTATGAAGGGTTGGAAGCTCGAAACTCTTGTTTCTATTTTGGTGTACGGAGAGAGGGTGTGTGGAGAATTTAAATCCCTTGCTCCACACACATTTTCTCCTGCATTCCCTTTCTCCGCATACCAAAATAAGGATCCCACCTTCGTAGATTTGGTGGTCGTTGGAACCGTAAATGATTGCAACAATTAAGCCATTTGATTTATGTTATTGACTTTACATTTTGTTTACGTTTGAAGGGATTAAATACTTTACTTGTTTCGCAACTTGCTTCCTCATTGTGTTATGAAATACCTTGCCAAAAAATATGGCCCCATTATGTTTCTACGACTTGGCTCCGTTAGTACTGAACAGTTTCTCATAACTGATGATCTTATCTTTGCTAGCCGACCCACATTTGCAGCAGGGAAGTATTTGTTCTACAATTGTAAAGACTTGGTGTTTGATCTCTATGGAGATTATTGGAAGCGAATGATAAATATATGTGTGGTTGAATTATTGACTACTAATAGAACCGAGTCCTTGCAATTAGTCAGAAATGAGGAGATGTCTGCAATGATTCATTTCATTTGGCATGAAAGCGAGAACAAGGCCAATCCTGTGAATTTGCAAAAGGCACTCCCATCCCTCACTTCCAACATAATATGCAGAACATTGATGGGCAAAAAATATTTGTCAAAGGCCATGAAGTTATCTTTCCACTTAGTTACTATTTTAATAAATAATTGTAAACCAAACTGGATCAAAACAACAAATAAAGGTAAGCCATGACACCATGAAGACAATATTAAAGTATCAACATCATAGTTTTATGAGAATTGTCTTGGATCTTTGAAAGTTGTTTATGTTATTTTTATTTTTTTTGGAGTTTGGTAACTATCTTTTGGTATATATGGTGTGCAGGAGTTCCTTGTATAAACTAAGTATCATAGTTTTTTGGTTTTAAATTTGCTTATTCATTTGAAAAATGCAGCACGAAGCAAAATAGGCAAGGAAATGGCCAAAGAGAGAGGAATATTTTGTAGAGGTGCTCCTTAACATGTTCGAGAACGTCAGTGCCGCCAACATAATCGATACGAACAACATAAAGGCCCTTCTTATGGACATTTTAATTGCTCGAGCAAATATGACTTCAATTACAATAGAATGGGCAATGTTGGAGATGTGGAACGAGAAAGCTTAGTTTTTTGAAGAATAGATCTTAGATTAAGTAATTAATTTTAAACATGGAATGACATGCGATTACAAAAAAAGTCAATTCTTTTAGTTATTTAAGTTTCAGAAAATAAAATTGGACATAAACGGCAAGAATAACATCCCCGAGTAGATAGTTCTTAGACTCTCTTAACAATCATGAGATTGCAACATTTTCGGAAGCGATCCAACTAATCAGGTGCTGATCGATCGAAGGACCTGCGCGCTCTGTGCAGCCGGCCGGATCCGCCCGATCTCGGCCTCCCTGCATCTTGCATGCAGTGGTGGGATTCCATCTGCGATCCTGGAACGCACCTTTGTGCTGTCGATCGGTCCTGATCGTCCTCGCCCCTGATCCCTGCACCTTGCATGCAGTGGTGGGCTGTTTCATGGACTCTGCCAGGTTCTGACCCTCCAGCATTTCAATGGAGGGGTTGGGCTCTCCTCAAACTCTTCCCCCTCCTCCCCCTCTGAGATCGCCAGCTGAGGCCTTCTCCCAACTCCTGGCTGCGCTCCCAAAGAAGAGAACATCAGAGGCAGTGAAGTTCGTTAAAAAATTAGATGAAATCTTGGTGATCTCTCTCCCTCCAGAAACCCCGATCAAAGTCGCACTGTCGTTAGCTGATCGGGCTCTCATCGGCTAGTTTACAAGGCTGTGGCCATCTCCAAAATCCACCGAGAGCTGGGTAAACAGAAATTGGGCGCCGCTAATCAAAGAAAATGTCACCTCATATTTTTTGGGGAGAGGATTTTTCCTTTTTGAATTTGCATCAAAAGAAGACAAGGATCTGATCTTCCAAAACGGCCCCTACTTCATGGGCCCTCAGGGATTGTACCTGAACAACTGGACCCCGGACTTTGATCCAATAGTTGACATGCCCAAAGCAGTCCCAGTTTGGGTCAGGCTCCCAAACCTCTCGGTACACTGTTGGAACTGGGACTCACTGAGACATATTGGAAGCGCCCTGGGGAAATTCATAGATCGTGCAAACAACAAAGATCAATATGACTGTGCCAGGATCTGCGTAGAGGTAGATCTGGAGGTGGGATTACCGGAGGCCATTACTCTAAAAGTTGGAAGCTGGACGCATCTGCAGAAACTGGATTACGAACAGCTGCCCTTCAAATGTCGGAATTGCCATTTCTACAGACACTTTGCCAGAGACTGCCCTTCCAACAACGAGACGGTGCAAGGGAAGGAGGACGGATGGAACCAAGTCAAGAGATCCAAAGTTCACCCTAAGAATCAGAAACTGGGAGGCCCTACTGGCAAAGGGACTCACCAGGCTTCAGCTCACCAGATACCGAACAAGACTGCGTAGACCTCAACGAAAATAACCTAGAAGAGGCAGAAGAAGAACAAGAATCAGAAGAGGAAGGGGAAATAGGAGAGTCCCAAACCTCAGTAAGAAGTTCTGTAAGAGGATGGAAAACAGACAAAGAAAAAAGGGAACAGGAGACGTACAGAGAAAAACTTCAGGGCAGCCAACCAACATTGGAAAAACTGCTGGCACCAAAGACAAAGATGCTGAAAAGCCAAATCCAAGGCTCCAAGGGATCCCACCAGAAACACAAATAATGAAGATCATCTCCTGGAATTGTAGAGGTATGAGGAGCAAAGTTAAGGAAGAAGCTATCAGAAACTTAGTCAGAACAGAAACCCTAGACATACTTCTGGTCCATGAGACAAAGCTGGAAGACACTGTCTTCCTCTGCTCAAGTAAGAAAATCTGGTACAAAAGTGAAGCAAGAGCTATCTCTGCCCGGGGAGCCTCAGGAGAAATTGGCACTGTATGGAACATGAGTAAATTTGCAGTCCTATTTGAGGCTAGAAATACCCACTGGTTATTGCTGAAGATGCAGAATCTAGTCTCCAAGGAATTTTTTTGTCTTTTCAATGTCTACTCTCCAACCACTGCTGGGGAAAAAAAGATCTGTTGGGACTCCATAAGACAACAAGCAGATTTGGCAAACTTGGAGAATATCATAATAGCCGAAGATCTCAACCTCACTCTCCATTCTTCTAAAAAAAGGGGAGGCAGCATTGTACGAGATCCAGGAAGGGAATGGGCGGAGGACATCTTGCAGGACTGGGACATGTTGGATATCAAACCCTCTTTTGGTAAGTTCTCTTGGTCTAATAAAAGATTAGGCCCAGGCCATATCGCTGCCAGGCTAGATAGATTCTTTATTCAAAGCTCCTTCTTGCTGCTAGGCCTAGAACCAAGAATGCAAATTCTCCCCAACAACATTTCGGACCATAAGCCCATTAAACTTGAGCTCCTATCCCATCTTGATCTGGGCCCTATCCCTTTTCGCTTTAGCCCGCTTTGGATTAAAGAATCAGGCTTCATGCAAATTATCAAGGACAGTTGGAAATAGGCGATCAAAGGCTCGCCTTTCTACATATGGGAAGAAAAGCTCAGAAGGGTAAAAGGAGCTCTCAAAATATGGGCAAAAACTCTGTCTAATCCGGCTACAGATAGAAAATCCTTGCAAATATTCCTGGATTCCCATCAAAAGAGCATGGAAAAGGACACTATTACTAAGGAGGGGATTGATCAGGAATCTCAATTGCAACAGCGCTACCACAAGGCTTGCCAAGCTAAAGAAGAATACTGGAGACTAAAATCCCGTAACCTCTGGCTCAAAGCTGGGGATAGGAACACTGCCTTTTTTCACAAGCAAACCCAGGTAAGGAAATGTTTTAACACCATCTCAGAGATCAAAGAAGAGAATATTATTCATAAAGAATTTGGATATATAAAGAAAACAACCTTTTTACATTTCCAAAGCTTGTATAGTGAGGACAAGGAGCTGAATCAAAACTCAGATGTGCTAGATGTTGTACCCTCTGTAATAACTCATCAAACAAAGGAATCTCTTGAGGCCAAAATCACCAAAGAGGAAGTGGAAAAAGCTCTATTTGATATGGACCCGGATAAGGCCCCGGGCCTAGATGGCTTCTCAGCTAGGTTCCTCCAAGTCTGCTGGCCGATTATAGAAAAGAACTTGCTCAGAATGGTGCAAAAATCTCAGAATATCTAGAAAAGAGGAGGCAGCACAAATTCTACCTTCTTAGCCCTCATCCACAAGGAAAAAGGCGCCAACACCTTCAGCAGATTTCGCCCGATTTCCCTCTACAACATAGGGTACAAGTTAATCACCAGAATCATTGCAAACAGGTTGAAGCCCATTCTTCCCAAAATAATCCTTGAGAACCAAGGCGGCTTCATTCAAGGAAGGCAGATCGTGGATAATTACTTTCTCGTCGAGGAAGCAATACACTCAAGCCTCCTCCGAAAAGAGCAAGGTATGGCAATCAAACTCGATTTAGCCAATGCATTTTATAGAGTAAATCATAATTTTCTGTTAAATGTTATGAGCAAATTTGGGTTTGGAGAAAAGTTCATTAATTGGATCCGGGCATGCATCTCGGAGCCATGGATCGCCCCATTAGTGAATGGAAGAGCCACTGACTTCTTCAAAGCTTCGAGAGGACTTAGACAGGGGTGTCCTCTATCCCCTCTGTTATTTGTCATTCAAGCTTCCGTCCTCAGTTTCCTGTTAAACAAAAGGATGCATGATCAAGACTTAAATGGCTTGTGCATTGCAAGAGGGGCAAAAAACATAAACCATGATCTGTTTGCGGACGATACACTGCTCCTGGGACCTGCCACTCTCTCCTCTGCCTCAAAATTCAAAGTGGTTTTGGATGACCTCAGTAAGGCCACAGGCAGTGCTGTGAACAAGAGCAAATGTCATATATACAGCTGGAACATTACCCCAAGGGCGTTGTCTGATATTTCAAGATGCTTGGGCTTCGCAGCCTCTTCCTCTTGGTCTTCTTTCAAGTACTTGGGATTATCTGTTCATCACAAGAAGCTTACAAGCAAGGACTGGCTACCACAGTTGGAAAAACTCAAATAAAAAATTCAAGCATGGGGCTACACTTGGTTAAACACTGCTGGAAAAATAGTTCTAATTAAATCAGTGCTGCACAGTCTCCCATTATTCCAATTTACAAGCCTCCTTGCTCCGTCAAGCATCATCAAGAAAATGGGAGAGCATATCAGGAGGTTCTTCTAGAAGGGAGGAAAAAATAATGAAAAAAAATTTCCTCTTATTAGCTGGGAAGTCATAACCAAGCCACTGAGGGAGGGGGGCTTAAAGTTCAAAAACCTCTGCCATCAGAACGTGGCAATGGCAGCAAAGATCCTTTGGAAAATCACTGCACCCAACTCGGGATGGGCTCAATCCGCTCTATGGAAGAAATACTACAAGGGTCCTCGCACCAGGTGTTTGGAAAACGTCATTCACAAGCCCAATTCTACATTCCTGAAGCTCCACGCTGAGGCAGCTCAGCTTATAATTACGCACTCATTTTGGATTCCAGGCAACGTAGAAAGGTCAGAATCTAGAGCGATTGAATTATGGATGAAGAGTCGGTCGAACGCAGAGTCTCCCTCAACTTGCTACGTAGTTGGATGGACGGTGAATGTCTCCGCACGTTGTGGGACATTTCGCAGTGGATTAACGACTCCTGGGCAGGTTGGAAATAGTCTGAAGGGCCGGAGCATCTGGCAAAAGACTGGGCCATGCTACTGGACAGTCTCCATGGGATGGCGCTCATTCATAGAAGAACCAGAGACCATAAAGGATGGGGCACGAGTGTTAAAGGATATACAGTCGCCCAAGGGTATAACAAACTAAACGAGCTTCCACATCCCCCCCCGATCCAACTCCACGGTGAGGTGTATGGCGCATACCCTCCCTGCCCAAGATTGATTTCTTCGCCTGGCAGCTTTGTCATACTAAAATCCTCACCTTCGACATTCTTCAGAAAAAAGGATTTTACGGACCCTCCATCTGCCCATTGTGCAGAGAAAACGTTGTCTGTTGTTCACTTGTTTTTCGAGTGTGCCTTCTCCAAGCAGATTCGGACCTCTCTCATTCCAAACCCAACTCTCAAGCTTCCTAGCACCATGGTAGGCCTTTTCTCAACCTGGGCTCTCAACTATCCCGGTCCAGCCCCCAAAAATCAGGTCATCAGAACAGCGTGGGCAATTTTCCCTAAAATCATAAGCTGGTAGATATGGCTCGAGCGCAACAGAAGAATATTCAAGAACACAAAGCATAACCACAGGATCGTAGAAAATAAAATCAAATTTCAAATCAAGGAGTGCTTGGCAGATACTAAAGATGACTCTAATCTGAGTCAGCAGGATATCGCTTGGGGATCGATTCTAGGCCTTCAATTCCAGCCAGCAGTTAAAAACGCCCCAACTCTTAAAGACTGGCAGATAAGGAAGCTTGAAAATGATATGCAAGACTGGATCAAAATGCAAGCAAGACATTCCCTATTTTTCGACGGGGCAGCAAAGAATAATCTGGGCAAAGCGGGTTCAGGAGGAATCGTTCTAAATCCAATAGGAGAAAAAGTTCATTCCTTTGCCTGGGGTCTTGGATATGCCTCCAGCATTCAAGCGGAGGCCTTAGCCCTTTTTCAAGGTCTCCAGAGCCTCAAAGAATTAAACATAAAAGAAGCCAACATAATAGGAGATTCCCAGATCATCATCAACGCAATGGCTACCAACTCCCCGTCTCTGGATCTCAAGCTTGCAAGGTTGATAACCAGAATCAAAGGCATGGAAAGTTATTTTCAGAACTTGAGATATTATCATGTGCTGAGAAACCATAATAAAGAGGCAGACGGAGAAGCCAACAAAGTTGTTCTCTTCCCTACCAGAGCCAAGATGAAAGACGAAAAAGAATCCTGGGAACCCATTCCTTAATCAGATCGCTGACATGTTCTATTGCTGGTTATTAAATAAATTTGTCTGCATTTTCAAATGGGGGAAAATAGCTGATACAGATTGTATACATTCTTTAGTAATTAGGAACTCTGCTTGTTTCAGTTGCATTCCTAGCTACAACAGCGAGTGGAATCAAGGCGATGAGCTGCCCAATGTAACAATCCGTTCGGCATTCAGGCCATGATGAATATAAACAACACATAACCGTTACTGTTATAAAAAAAAGTTTTAGAAAATAAAATTTACTCATTATACATTTTATATTAAACATTAAATTCAACACACAAATTTAAGTCAAAAGTAAATCTAACTATATCAACATATGAGTGGTGGTTGGCAACACAACCGTCGTCTTTGAATAACAATAGTTGTTTTGAACAACCAAAATTAACAATCATAATAAAAATTATTTTAATTGAAATCACTAATCCACAGAGTTAGATAAGTGTGTGAGACATTTCAAAGTTTTAGTGTGCGGAATAAATGATGTGCAAAGAACCTTTATTCGCACACTTCTACAAAACTACCATCGCAACTGTGACTCAACCCCACCTCCAAGTTGTCGTCTAGGTGAATTAGATTCTTATGGCATATTTGGTCCAACATGAGCACTAAACATCTCCGACAAGTTGGCAAGTTTTATAAATAATTCTTATGGAGTTGTCCAAATAATATGGATATCCTTGATGTGAGAGGAATGATTAGTGCCCGTAATTAGTATTGACCAAATTCTTTTTTCAAATATGTTGATTAACCTAAGTTTGGGCTTCTATTAGGTCCCTATAATACTAGTGTATCCCCCTTATTGTTATTTTTGTTTCCATGTAGCCCCCATATTGTTATTGTTGTCCCCGATAGAAATCCACTATTGTTATTGTTGCGCCCTTACATTATTATTGTTATGTAGGCTCCTATTATATTGTGACCCCTTAGACTCATATATATACAAAGGAGGCCTTGTCATTTGTATCATCCAAGAACTGTTCATTTATGTAATGTAAAGGAGATTTCCCCCTCAAATAGGATAATTTTTAAGTCGTTGATCTATCTATTTGTGAGTTGGCTGCATAACATTTGGTATCATAGCTTTGGATTCTAGGGTTTTGCTGCTTCAAATAGGTCATCGTGGCATTTTCACTATAATTTTTTTTCTATGAAGCTTCAAAAGCAGAAATTAAAACCACATGGATCCAAAATCTTGGTGAACTTCGTGTAAATTTTTTATATCTTTTCTTGCTATATTTTCAAAGACATGATCCGAGGAAGTTAGGGTTTTTGCAGGCTCCAAAATTCCATCTCAAACAGGTGACTTAGGGAAAATCATCATAACTTTCTCTCTGAGAATCAGATTTGAATTTTGTAAAAGGAAAAAAAAATAGGACAGACTCTAGTTTTTGGGGTAACATTTTTAGGGCCTAAGGTTGAAACAATGAAACATGGCACTCCATACAAGTTTGATCTACCAAACCAATCTATAATCAAGTCATCATGGGAGAATGGGCATAACTATTTCTTGAATATCCAATCTTGGTATGACTTGTTGGGTTGGAAAGAAGACTCAGAGGGCTACCATAGGACCGAAGTTTAGATCTTGGAGATAAAATATTACAGAGTTACACCATTTTAAGATCCAACACCTAAAAAGCAACAAAAAGGTGTGTATTTTTTAATTTTGCATAACTTTTGTATGAAAAATCAGTTTGAAGTGATTCAAAGGGAATATTGAAGCATAGATATCAATATTTGGTTCTAAAATGCCTCCCAAACAAAATAATTCTACACCCATTAAGCCCTCAGAAAGCTCTATTATGACAGATGAAGAAGAAGAATTGCAACATGATATATCAAAGTTATGGGAGCAAGTGCAACAAATTTTGTTCTTACAAAGAGAAACCAAAGGTGGCATGGATGGCTTAAAAGGGGACATGGAGGGTATAAAAGGAAACATGGATGTTTTTAAAGTAGACATGGATGCAATGAATGTCAAGTTGGAAGGATTGACAAAGTTGTTGCAAGAAAGGCTTCCCGGTGGTGACAAGGTAATCCATGAAAATCATGGCGAGGAAAGAAGGAATATGAGTTACAATTTGAGAGACTCCATTGTGGGGTTTAAAAACCACCACATTCCAAAGATAGATATGAGGAATTTTGATGGCAAGGATCCGGTAATATGGATACTATAGATGGAGCAATATTTTGATATACAGGATGTGCAACCCTCACAAAATATATGTATATCATATTTATATTTAGAACCCAATCAATTTGTATGGTATAGATGCCTTTGATCTCGTAAACAACTTGTCACCTGGTCAATTTTTACGAAGAAAATGATAGCACATTATGAAGATACAAAGAGCAACACCTTCTTTAGCCAATTGATAAATCTCAAACAAAAGGGTTCAATGGCAGAGCACATTGAAGACTTCCAAAAAATGAATATTAGGGTAATCGACATTCCAAAGGAGCATAGGATTGATGTCTTCATAGGGACTTTAAAAGATAACATCCAACATGAGGTTCGCCTTTGGGAACTTGATTCATTGGAGAAGCCATTCAGGGTGGCAAGAAAAGTTGAAAGCAAAATTATGGCAACAAAGAAGTCTACCACTCATTACTATAAATATGAAAGTGTTGTTTTCCTAGTCTTCCACAACATACAAGGTTGACACCACAACAATTGGAGAAAAAAAGAGAAAAAGGGCTTTGTTACAGCTGTGATAGCAAATACATAAAAGGTCATAAGTGTGCCGAGAATAAATTATTCTACATAGATTGTGAAGAGGAGGAAGAAAAGGAACAAGAAACATCAAAAGAGGAGGATATACACTAGAAACCAACCCTAGAGAAAGAATCAATGAATCTGACCATCTTGTAATGCATTGGTAGGAATTACCACTCCCTAATATTTTAATATAGAAGGATATATCAAGAAAAAAAAGGTAATAGTGCTGATTAATTCGGGTAGTACCCATAATTTTATTCATTGCAAGATAGCCAAGGAATTGAAATGCTTCTTATATCCAACTGGTGATGGTTGCAAATGGAGGAACTATAAATTGCTCTGGAAAGTGTCATAATATCAAGCTAACCATGGGGGAATATGTATTGAATAGTCCAATGCTTTCCATTCCAATGGGTGGTGTTCATGTTGTACTAGGAGTCCAATGGTTACGATCTTTTGGGACAATAGCTTTCAATTTTCAAGAACTTTTCTTGAATTTTTTTTGGGAAGGAAAGGAAGTTGAGTTAAGGGGTATTGCAGGGAAACTAGGAAAGGTAATCAACTCTAATGGCATGACAGAGCTTCTGAAGAAATAAAAACGAGGCATAATTGCACAAGTATGCTCACAAAGGGTTCAAACATCGAAATCATTTATTTCTCTAAATCTCCAAAAATTCTTGGAAAATCATTCCAAGGTGTTTGAGACTCCTAAAGGCCTCCCACCTATTCGTGATCACGATCATGTGATTCACTTGATTCCAGGAAGTGTTCCTCCAAACATCAAGCCTTACAAATATCCTTATGCCAAAAGAGTGAAATTTAACATATGGTTGCATAAATTCTAGAGGTTGGCATAATTCAACCTAGTCAAAGTTCTTTCTATGCTCCAATAGTATTGGTGCACAAAAATGATGGATCATGGCGTATGTGTCTAGATTATAGGGAGCTCAACAAGCTCACCATTAAAGATAAATTTCTCATTACTGTCATTAATGAATTGTTCGATGAATTACATGGATAAATTTACTTCACCAAGCTGGATCTTCATTCAAGATATAAATTAGAATGAAGACTGAAGACGTTCCAAAAACAACATTTAGAACTCATGAGGGTCATTATGAATTTTTGGTCATGCCTTTTGGCCTTACCAATGCACCTTCTACATTTCAAGGTTTGATGAATTCCATTTTCAAACCCTTCCTTAGAAAATTTGTGTTGTATTTTTTGATGATATACTAATCTAAGTCTGGCAAGGATCATGTTGAACATGTTGACAGGGTGCTACAACTATTGGAGGAGAAACAATTATATGCAAAAAGATCCAAATGTTTCTTTGGAGTCCAGGAGGTGGAATATTTGGGTCATATTGTATCTCACGAAGGAGTTAAGGTAGACCCTAGCAAAATTAAAGCCATTAAGGAATGGAAAATTCCCACATCCATAAAGCATCTGCGAGGATTTCTTGGGTTGACAGGGTATTAACGCAAGTTTGTTAAGAATTATGGGAGAATAGCAGCACCTCTAACAACATTATTGAAGAAAGACGCATTTTCATGGACTCCGGAAGCAACAAAGGCCTTTGAACATCTTAAAGAGGCATGTGCCAAGCACCGGTCTTAGCTACACCGGACTTCACAAAAAACTTTATTATGGAATGTGATGCTTCAGGAAATGGAATTGGTGCTGTTCTAATGCAAGATGAAAGACCCATTGCTTTT
>APFE030594525.1:10000-29133 GCA_000404065.3 Pinus taeda | reverse complement strand
AGGCGCCGTCGATGTCTTAAGCGCTTCAGCGGTCATTCCAGGCATTCATTGCCGAGCAGGAGGGTGGGTAGACGGTACAGAAAATTCAATGCAGGTTCATGGCGTAGCAATACATCGACCTCTTCACGGCAGGATGCCATTCAGTCGCGACATTCCCGGTCTGAGCCTTCTCTGCAACAGAGAATGGGGAACTCGGATTGCTGGAGTTCAGAACTGTGAGATTCAATGGTGGTCTGCGGGAATTGCAGAGGGTAATGGCCCTCAGAGTGCAGTCAATTTCCGAGAAGGCATAACCATCCCGCCGCTCCACATCTGGTGGCTCAATTGCTTAAGAACTCGCTCGCAGAACGCGGTGGACTCAGCCTCCAGTGATCGACAATCTTGGAAGAAGGAGGCTCAATGGCCAGAACAAGGGAGAGGCAGCCGTGTCGCAGGGGTCGTGGAAGAGGAGCTTCCTCCAGTCGTTCAGCAGGGGCGGGAAATCACCACTGTTGCTGCTGTAATTGCCACAGGAGAGCAACAGCAACTCCGTTGCCTGCTCAGCAGCTCGTGGAGGTCAGCAGCGCGGGGGAGGGAGAAGCAAGGCTTCCTGCATTCGGTTCAGTTGTCTTCTCCTTGGGCAGTCCGGATGGGCACCAGGGCATCAACGCCCACATCACAATTATGTTCACCCAAGTGGCAGAAGATAAAGCTGGCGCGGTGGTGCCTCCAGGCGGTGGCGGAGAAGAGGTGGCGTCAGAAGCACAAGCTGAGCAGGGAGCAGGCGGCAAAGGGAAGGCGCCCATGGAAAGGTACACGCCCTCCCTGGGTCTAGCACCACGGGGCTTCACGGAGGAATCGTGGAGGGCAAGATGGGAAGGAGTGGAGGAAGGACAGGGATGGGCGCGAATTGTGGAAGAACAGGGTCCCTGTGAGGAAGCTGAGCAGCAGCTTGCAAGCCTTCAACCGCCATCTGCGAATCCCCAGGAATGAAGCTTTGCCGGGTAATCCTTTTTTGCAAGTTGATTATGCCGAATTTAGGTCTGGTTACCACCTCTTACAGTCAGTCTTGGTCAGTCGCCCCTGAGTGGGCATTCAAGTGTCTAGTTAGCATCATTCAGCACCTCGGTGCTTATGTTTCTGTTAGTCAAGCAAATCAATGTCAATTTTGGACAAGGTCATGGGTAACCAGCTGCAGCTGCCCCTGTGTGGGAGACTCAGACAGCTGGTTTCTTGTAAACTCAGTACCTGTACAGGGCTATTCCATGCTCAGCATGCATATCAGATGTAAAAATCCTCTGTATTATAATATAAATAACTAGATAGTCTTTTACCGAGAAAAAAAAAAATATGGACACTGGTTGTTTAGGCAATATGTATACTTTCCTTTGAATCTAAATTTTTTCAAATGAATGTTGGAATTTGGATTGAGAAGTGCATTTACATATGTATATGTATAGAAATGTTTCCACGAAAACATTTCAATATATGTGCATATCTATGTACTTTAAGATATGAAAAAATATGAAAGTGAATAGATATGCACATATACAAGAATTTTTCCATATAGTGCAAACAATCCATATATAGAAGCACTATATATATGAAAGCATGACATATATCAAATATGTGCATACATAGAAGTCATATATGCAATCACATATGAAAATGTTTCCATATTGGAACATGCATTTTTAATCCTTCACTTATATTTAGAGGTTTTTTATAAATGATCATATATAAAAGTGCCTGTCTGTGCATATATTAAAGGATTTTGATGTGTATCATTTTATACATATACTAAACTGTTACATGGATATGCAAATTTTCAACATATATAAAAGAAAAGAAACTACTTAGATGAGATTTTAGATATATGATATGTTGTGGAAATAAATCCCGAAATAAATTTGTAAATTACAATAAATTAGAGAGGTCAAACTCTCAAATGAAATTAGTCTTCTTGATTTCAATCCAACATATGGCCTTTTGATCACCTCCTCATCAATACATGGAACAATTTTCTTCCAAAACCAGTGCTTTCTCCATTGAAGAATCATTTCTTCAATGGGTACACCCTTAGTCGAGGGCAAGAAGAAGTATACAAAGGCAGTCATGATACAAATCTAGCCTGCAAAGAAGAGGAAAATCCCATACTTGAACGTACAATGTCTTGTTATTTTATGTTACTGATGATTGTCATGTTCCTCTTCTTTACAACATGTAGATGTATTCATTTATGTTCTTTTAAAAATGCAATTTAACACATCACGAATGTAAAAGGTCTTGGAAGGGTCCTTTGTCACACTCGGACCTGGATCACTTACCACTTGGTCCCCATGTTTGACTTGGTGGGAAAGGATGATCCTATACTTTTTGTAGTACTTCATTCCCATATTCCTTTATTACCTTGATTCTTCACTAGGAACCATACTTCCAAGAAGCATTAAGGCCATCTTTAGACAAGGCCACCTACCTAAAAGTCATAGATCTGAATTCTGATGGTCCATTTGTCCACTTAGAGCTCACTAAGATTTAGGGCGTTCTCCTCCTCTCGAAATTCTCCAATAGCTTAATGTTCAATTGAATTGGATTTGGGGGAAAGAAGCCCTTTAATAGGAAAAATCCTAGTTTTTTTTGTCACCCATTGTGACTAAACCATAGCTTGGTTTGATGAATGGTCATCACCATTGGAAAACTCTCATTGAGCTCTATAATGTGTGTCTCTTCATTTTTTGGTAATTTGAAACTTCACCATGAAGCCATTTTTCCAAGAGGTCCCACTTTTCTTCCTACCAAAATCAAATTTCTTCATATGAGTTTCCTATAGTTTAGTACCACTTTACCTTTGCAATTTTTGACTCATGTATCAATTTATTCATGAGTAACCATTATTTACTCATCTTTTCATAGTCAACTTTGGGCCTCCCCCATGTGGCAGCATCATCGAGTCACCCTTGTTCATAGCATCAGAGACGAGTCACCCTTGCATCCATGGAATCTTTTTAGAGTCCCATCATCTCCTGTTATAGTACATCATCCATTGTGGCATCGCATTCATCGAATTTGACTCATATTTAGCCTCATCTATACTGACCTATCTTTGAAAAGCCTCAATCTGAGTAATTGACCATCCCCTTTGGAATCAAGTCAACTGTCGCAAGGTCAACCATGCATAATATGCTCTAACAAGGGAGGTCATGAGTCCATCATCCATATTTTCCCTCCATCATCATCCCTAGTGTCAGTCTATTAGTCACATTCCTATGATCCCCATGCCTTTGCTAAGGATTCCTCATTGCCTCAACTCTGACGGACCCCTCTTCTATCGACTTGAGCACATTTATTCAAGTTGAGAGGTCTAGATGGTGGTTTACCTTGGTTCCATATTTCATCATTGTTTAGTGCCTCGGATCAAGAAAAGGGAATCCTCATCTCCCTTTAAATTCATTGGTCCTTGTGTGCTCAGCTCTAACTCATTATTGCATGATCAAGAATCATACAATTCATAGTCTAGTGATCCAACAACTTTTGCTAGCCTTTCCTAGGTGTGTGTGAGATGTTTCAGACTTCATGACAGGGTGGCCCTTGAAATATCCCCCCACATGCCCAGATGTCAGCAACTCATGATCCAGCCTCATATGTCGTTCCATAGATTTCACTGGCTCAATTTTTGTCACTTGCAAAGCCCACAACATGCATGTCTCCTTCAAATCACCCATTAAGATCTTCAGATCCCTTTCTTGGTCAGTAGAGCTTCTTTGGTTATCATCCCCGCTCACCATGTTAGCTTGAGGGGAATTATGCCTCATGTACTCAGATCAGCAGATGTTATTATATTTAGTCATGTCATATGTTTTTCTAGGCACATTATGTGTATGTGACTCATTATAGCATGTACTTTTTTTCTCAGACCCACATTGTTGAGCACTTCATTATTAATTGTATTCAGTTATCTCAGTGAGTATCGGTATGCCTCCCCATCCGATTTCAGATCGTGTACTCCAAAACAAAAGGAAATGTATATCACATTAGTAGGTCTTGTCCCATACACTACTAGTCCTCTCTCTCTCTCTCTCTCTCTCTCTCTCTCTCTCTCTCTCCCCTTCATTGTCTCGTGAAATTGGAACCTACAATGTATTTCAATCATATTATTTTCTCTTAACACTCTTATGTTGGGGGGTAATCCGTTATCATCCAAAAAATGATCACCTAGTCATTTCTCACTAGGTAGATCAAAATACACCATGTAAGATTAATTTTGTTATGGTAAATTCACTTTCCCATAGTAAATACTTTAGTAAACCAATTTTCCTAAATTATTTCTCATTAAAATTCAAAAATCCCCATGAGAATAATTAAATAAATCATTATTTATTTACTTTTCTTTAGAAATAATTATTATTATTATTATTATCCAATTTTAAGGTCATGTCTAAGCCAAACATCATTGGTGTATGAGACCCCACTGTTTGTGGGACAAGGGAACGACCATTTGACTGCTAAGTCTACGAAGGCATACATACACTATCGCCCTCTAGTTTCGAACCTATGACCTCTTAGTAGGAAACACATGCTCTTAACCATTAGGCCCACTCAAGTTGTATATAAAGAACATTTGATAAACATTTCTTGCCACATATGACTTGATCATCTTGGAATAATTAAATGAATAATTATTTATTTATTATTCCTAGTTTTACGGTTGAGATAATTGTTAAACAGTTATTTAACAATTATTTCAAATTCACACATTTCTTAATTCTCACAAAGAGATTAATAAATCATTTTTATTTGTTAATTACTTCAATAACTTTCTAAATAAATATATTTGAACATTTTTAATATCTTTTCCCTCTCAAAAATATAATAAAGTATTCACAACAAACAAATTTTTATTTAATCAATAATATTTTACTATTTTCAAATTCCTAATTTGGATCAATAATTTGTTACAAATAGAAGTTTTTCCATTCATTCTTCACCATGATCATTATCATTGTCACCATTATCATGTCATAACATTCGAGCTCCCATTTGAGTTCCAACTTTCTTTTGGGTTTTCTGCATATTCAGAGAGAGAAACACATGGTTGAAGCACAAGGTGTAAAATAACCCATCCCACAGACGGAGGTTGAAAAATCCATGTTCTAAATCTTCCTCACTAGGTGTATTAATAAAATCATTATTCATTTGAGTCCTCCATTGGTTTATTGCATTTTAATTTTCTCATGTTATATGTTTTGGGTTTGCATCATATATTTGTTGTAGGGTTTTCTCATGTTTTATTGTATATCTAAAACATAAAAGCATCCATTTTCTATTGTTAGGGATACATGTCACCAACAACTTAAGTGAACCTTTTTTGTACATCTACTAATAATTTTCATACTAATAGTGTGTAGAGTTAAGTTTTTCTCTACCAAACATTTTGGATTGCCCGGTATCTTCTTGCACTATTGCATCTCTCCCATGCATGTCTGTGTAGTATCTCCAAGTAAGAATTCCACTACCCCATGATGAGATTCCCTCTTCCCATCATCTTTCTCTCTTTGTAGCATATTTTTACTATAATATTACATTTACAGAACCATCGTCCATCTTATAAAAATCAAATTTTGAGCAACTGATAAGCAAATATCTGATGTCAAACATAAGCCACACCAACACTTGAACATGAAACATCGATTTATTCTCCATTGCAAATATTGTCAAAATTTGTGGCTATTCCTTTTTCTCCCAATCCCTCGAATCTAAACAAATTTGAGATGTCAAAGACAATACCTTTTTGTGCAATGAGTATTCTAGCCAACAACCAAATTGCTTGCCTTTTTCTATTTCCATAGATATTGCAAGGATTGTTGCTTTTATTATGCAAGGTGGGAGCTTGAGCTTTACATTCTTATTTTGGTCCCATGGCAATGTACATAAACAATTTCCTTAGTTCTTCACGTGAGGATCAAAATTGATAGTTTCCACCTCCACGGGTTTAGTTGCATTAAATGGAGCTAAGCTCTAGACATTTGATGTGCAACATCATATGCCATAGATGATTCCTAACTAGTGGGTCATTCAACTATTGGATATCAACAAGAAGAATCCAAACTTGAATGACATCCCATGGAAGGAACTTTCAATGATGCCTCAATCATTATGTAACATGCTTTTGCATTGCATCGCTATCAAAAATTTTGTGCTCTTTATGTTTAATGGAGGAGTCGGTGCTCTCTACCTAACCACTTACAACTTAATAGAAATATCATGGAGTCAATGAGCTGCTTTGGCTCATGGGAGCTCAATTCTTTTGCTTGCAAGAGCTCAAATTTGGACGCTTTAGACTTGTCATAATTCATGATTATTTTCTATGCTAATGATGGCCAATCTATTGGAATGTGTATATTTCCTAGAACATGATATTTAGTATCATAGTCACAATTGATATGATCTTATTGGAAAGTGGTGGAGTTTCTTCAAATTCAAGTTCTTATTGTTGTCTCCTTGTTCTTCCTATAACCAAATATAGTGGTGGATTTTAAAAGAACACTTGTCCGCGTAGGTTCCCTCACTGGAGACCTAAAACTAGACATGGAAATCAACGTAAACTGATTGTACACCATTAACACATTGTAGGAAAAATTCAATTTAGTGTGAGGGAAAGAACATGTGGAATGTTAGCCATTATTTGAGGGAAGACATGGCATTTCCCGTGGAGAGGAGGATGTCGAGGAGGGTAGTTTCTTAGAAAACCATCTCTTAATTCCACCATTCATCTCAACTCCTATTAGCATAATAAAAATCCAACAAGGTCAAGTTTTGGGCTCACTTTCTTGCTTAAATAGAAATGCAACCTTGAGTATTCCCATGAAAACTCCTCACCCGTGGTTCACATTTTCCTAAGAAGGTTTTTGGCTCATTTTGAATATGAGCATAATATGAGATTTATACCTTCTTGGGAAATCAAAGAATAAAGAAGATTCAAACTTGTTCTTTGAATACAATAGAAGTGGAAAATGATGGAAAATAATTGGGTCTATACTTCTCTGCCCATTGATCCCCTTGATGTTGGTAATTCACCTTTGTTTTGTATGAAATATATTTGAAATAATTAGATAAAGGTGTCTTTGAGAAATAGTCATTTATGCAAATTGTAATAAGAAGTCATTTAAGAAATACCACTAGACCATGCCATGGATTTCCCTACCGTTCTTAGATGAAATTACAAGGAAGAAGCTTGATCAGACCCTTTATGTTGATGGAAATTTGTGCCTTGTTCTTTTGGACAAATAGGGTAGAGTCACAATGACTAAAGGTGTGGATATAATCAAATAATATGGTATTGAGGTATATCCATTAACTAGATACTTGATGGGTTGGGATCTAAAGTGAAGGCCTTGGTGCCCTCCAACATTGAAGTAGATAGGACATTTTTTGTACATTACGATGGTTCTATTAGAGGAATGTGCTTCAAATATTTTAATATTCTATCCAATTGTGCAACCAAAAATAGGAATTCATTGTAAATTGTTTCCTATAAAACACATGTCATGATGATGAACCATATTGGATGGTTCGAAATATGTCGACAACTAATATTTTTATGTGATGGATTCAGTTGTCAGATATTTTAATAGCTAAAAATAGACAAAAAATAGGTAACTTCATTATGGAATCTAGGATGAGACTGTAACCCGAGAATTCTAGAGAAACATTCTCTATCGTATTTTGATTAGATTCGGAGGGTGTTTTGCCCAAACTCTTATTTCCTTCCTTCTTTGTCGCACGAAGTGTAGGCCCTAGCCTTCCATATCTAAATGTTGTGCCATTAATATCCTGAAGGTTCAAATCCCCATGCATGTCAGGGGTATCCCAATTGGCCCCCTCTTAACTATGCCTCGAGGCACTTGGGTAGCAGGGTCACAACCAAAAACCTCATTGTACCAAATACATGCATACATAGAAGTCATATATATACATATATGCAATCACATATGAAAATGCTTCCATATATATGCAAAAAAAATTCTTTGGTGTTTATATAAAATAATATTTTTATTTGCATATATACATTATATATAAATATAAATGAATGAATATATATATAAATGCTTTCCTATAAATATAAATACAAAAATATTTAATAGATATATAGAAACATTTCACACATATATGAAAGTGAATCCGTATATCTCTATATAATGAATCACAATTTACATATACTGTTGCATAAAAGCAATTGCACAGCAATTCTCACACATATACATAGGTGCTTCCACATTGGCACATGCATTTTTAATCCTTCACTTATATTTAAAATGCTCATATATAAAAGTGCCTGCCTGTGCATATATAAAAGTATTTCGATGTGTATCATTTTATACATATACTGAACTGTTACATGGATATGCAGATTTTCAGCATACATGAAAGAAAAGAAACCACTCACATGAGATTTTAGATATATGATATGTTGCGGAAATAAATCCTGAAATAAATTTGTAAATTACAATAAATTAGTGTTCTTGATTTCAGTCACACATATGGCCTTTTGATCACCTCCTCAAACTCTCAAATGAAATTAGTGTTCTTGATTTCAGTCACACATATGGCCTTTTGATCACCTCCTCATCCATACATGGAACGATTTTCTTCCAAAACCAGTGCTTTCTCCATTGAAGAATCATTTCTTCAATAGGCACACCCTTAGTCTCGGGCAGGAAGAAGTATACAAAGGCAGTCATGATACAAATCAAGCCTGCAAGGAAGAGGAAATCCCGTACTTGAACGTACATAAAAGATATAGGAAGGATTGTGCAATTGCAAATGTGAAGAGGAGGTTTACAGAGACAGTTATGGCCTGTCCAGCAGAGCGGGTTTCCAGTGGGAAAATTTCACTGGGCACAGTCCATCCAAGAGAACCCCATGACCACCCAAATGCAGCCACAAATAAACAGATGGCTGCTACCAACAATGCTGAGAATCCTTTGGAGAGTTGTTGGTCTCCTCCAAACTTTAGGGCCAAGACTATGCCAACAGCAACCTGCCAAAAAAATAAGATAATATTGCTAGTGATGAAGCCAGCAGAAAGCAAAGCAGCAAGAATGCGAAAAAAAGGAGGCCAAAACTCTGTCCATAATCTGCTGCTGGGCATGTTATGTTGGAAGCCTTGGTTACACCAACTGAAAGTTGATGTATACAAAAACCAGATGCAACAAAAAATAAATAAAAAACGCACGTGCGTACCCTCTCTCATACCTTACATAGTATCATCATAATGCCGCCACCAAGTAGCAAGGGTCTGCGCCCCCACTTGTCAAGAGTTGCAATTGATAGGAGGGCGGAAAGAAAAAGAACAGCTCCGGTCAAAACCGAGGAATAGAGGGAAGCCTTTGCACCAAAGCCCAAAGTGCCGAAAAGAACAGGGGCATAGAACAATATGGAATTGATTCCAGTCAAGATCTGAAACATGGGCATGCAGATGGCCATCACTAGCTGTGGTCGATTCCTCCTCTCAAAAATATTTCTGAATGGATGTTCGATGGCGTTAGCCAATTCACTGGCATCGACCATATCTTGATACTCTGCATCTACATGCTTGGTGCCCCTCGTCTTCTCCAGGATAGCACGCCCTTCGCCTAGACGGCCACGTTCTATCAGACTGTTGGGAGTCTCAGGAAGGAACATCCCTCCAACTGTCATCAAAAGTGCAGGAACAGCAGCCAAACCCAGAGAAAGACGCCATCCCCACGGTGTTATGTTCTGAGTGCCGTAATTAACCAAATTTGCTGTGAAAATCCCAAGTGTTGTGGCCAATTGGAACAACATATTGAGTCCTCCACGGAGTTTTGGAGGAGCCAGCTCTGACAGGTACAGAGGAACGGCCTTGAAACAAAAAAGAAAAATCTGTCAACCCATTAATTCATTCAAATTCGAACTAATAAAAACCCTGCAAGTGCAAACCCAAGTCCTTGGAATCGGCCAAACTATTATTAAAAAAGTTCCCACGTCATGATTCAGATCCAAACTATTATTAAAAAAGTCTAATGCAAACCCCATTGGTTCGTTCTAAAAGCTCAGACTAAAACTTCTGTGTAGGTTAGGTTACCCAAGTCATTCTAAGTGGAACTTGAATCCCGAGTCCTTCTAAGTTGAATTTCAAAGACAAACGACCAAATCATTGGTTGCCCGCAAATCTAATCTAGCTAATTTTATTTACCTGATTTGCGAAGCCAATTCCGACACCAAGCATAATGCGCCCAAAAATGAGCATCGCCAAATTCACGGCACTGGTGTTCAGAGAAGCGCCTACGATGAAACTGGTACCTCCGCTGATAATAGTGGCCTTGCGTCCATATTTCCTCGTCATAGAAGACGCAATCAGCGACGCAACAAGGCCTGCAACGTAGAGGGACGAGGTGAACATAGCCAGGCCTTGGTTGTTGTACTTGCAGTAATCGGTATCATGGTCATTTTCATAATGCTTCCTGTGGTACACTAAGGGGAAGAATTTCTCCAAAAACGGATCCATGGATGTCACTCCACCTGTACTTATTCCCAACACAGCACAGAATTCAATAAATCCATTGAAGCAAGGTACTTATTCACAACACAGCACAGGCACAGGCACAGAATTGTCGTCTGATGAATATCAATTCATGGCATTATTATTTACTAAACTGAAAGTGAATATCAATTCATGGCATTTACATATATACCAGATATCCCGACATCATAACCGAAAATGGATCCGCCAATAGCAGCAACAATGCTCGCAATAACGACATAGAGCGTTACTCGGCCATGGTATTGCTGTGCTCTTTTGTGTGACACTCCCACTGCCACTGCGTGCACGGAACCTCCCGCCATCAGGCTCCACAGAATCAGGAATATTCAAGAAGGGATCTGAATAAAATTAAATTAAATTCCGCACCTTATACGTTCAGTGGATGGCGACCAACGTTGTTATCACAGTGCAGCTAACCTTTCTCAACTTTCAATGGGACATTCGCAGATTTAAACCCAATTGATGATGGAACTTTATCCATCCATGCTTATAAATACACGGCACATTAATTAATTCACTTCTATCTGCCCGTCATGACTTGACTTTCAATTTGATAATTCACTTAACTAAATCTTTCTATTCTGATTTAACTAAATTTTCAATCTTCCTAGGACACGCAGTTAGTTAACTGAGTGTATCATTTGGCGGATGATATTTATATATATTTTTTAATAATAGAAGATGGTTAGTGAATATAATATTTATATATTTTTTTAATAATAAAAGTTGGTTAGTGAATATAATGTTATATATATCAATTTTATTAAATTGTAATAAATAATTATGTTTAATTATGTCTTTGTTTAATAATATTGAGTTAATATATCTCTCTTAAAATAAAAATAAACTATTTTCTAAATAGAAAAAGCAATGTCAATTATAATAAACAACAAATATGAATATGTTATGCATGTTTAGTTAGTTGTCTTAATATAATTTTATGTGAAGTGATTAGAAGCAAAAAAATCTTTAAACCTTGTACTTTTCAAAAATATATCACCACCTCATTCAAATAAACCCTATATATAAATAGATAAGTAATTATATAAATTAGAGAAAACAAATATTATACTTATTGCATTTTAATATTCTTATTGATTAAATTGCTATTAATTAATGTGAATTATTATCTTAAATTATATGATTAAATGGTTCTTAATCTATCATTACCACTCTCCTATTTCATATTTCTATATTTAGAAATATTTTTACTTTAATTTTTTTTTTTTTAAGTTTTTAAATCTTTATTAAAATATCGTGGTTAAAGTAATTGAAAGTAAATATAAAATAATTTGTCTATTTTTGTCTTTTTTTATATTCATAATGAATTTACATTGCCATTTTACAACTAAGCATGAGAGAATTGTGTAATTGCTTTCATGCTCAATATTGTGTTGACATATATCCATATTAAAATAAAATAATTATATTTTGTAATTATCAATGGAGGCTATAATAAAAAAAACTGAAATGATTATAGATCTTTGATTAATTTTAATTTAAAGAATTATCAAACATCAAGAATCTCACTCTCACTTACTCAAATACTTATTGTGCCAATGACTCTGTCTAAATAACAAAAGATATTACTTACATTAAAAAATAGTAATAACAAAAAAAAACTTGTTTATATCATCAAGGCGTTGAACTTGACCAAGTCAGCATTAATTAACTTCATATCATCAAGAATTCCACATTATCATCACCAAGGAGAAAGCATCATCATCATCAATGTGTAAGCATCACCGAGTCTACATCACGATTAAAAAGTCCAATAGCATCATCCATGTCATTTTCAAAGGTCAATATCATCAAGAGAACCTTTGGTGTCACAATTTAGAAAGCCTTCGTTTATGTCACTCGCTTCTTATAGTTTTCATAGTTCTATTTTATGAAGAGATATACTCACTACTCCAGAGATGGTTCTTTCAAACTCGGATAACTTAAATCTTTTGGTTGCCAAACATCATTGCAGTTCTATTTGTTTTTATGATTGTAGATCTTCATAACTCAAACCTTGATATGGAAACTTTCACATAGATTTCTTATGTTACCTTGATTTGATTCTCTAATTCAAACTATTCTCAAAGATATCACAAGATCTAATCATACTCAAGAAATATTATCAAATTCTTTCATAATTTGTTTCAAACTTCTTCATGGTTGTTTAGATTGACCACAAATTTTGATGCCACAAAACCACACGATATATTCTATCTTATTATTTCTATTATTTTATATATTTATATAATATAATTATTTATAATATATTATATATATATATTTTATATATATACACACACATGATCCTCTTGAGAATGCGAGCCACACAGAAGCCAGTGATGCTAAAAGATAAGGTTTTCAAAACAAACCTAGTGCGGGCAATAGAACAATTATGATCACAGTGATATTGTATGAGCTACAGTTGATGCGAACTTTAGAGATAAAAAGAGTGTGAATACGATCACTATAGAATGCAAGCCACAGTCTGAATCTGATCTATGTAGGGAATTATACGAGATATATTCCAGAGCAATAATCATCTACTTTAGCTCATATGCACATAAGATTGTCCCTTTCGGCCTGCAATCAAAATTCATGCAATCATAAGAGAAAGAGTTTCTTCTCTATCTCAGATGGAGCTCTCAAGCCTATGGCAATTTTAGACCATCACTCTTAAATATGCATTCTTCCTTGCTTAAAGATACAATCCTACAATTGATATTGCGGACCTCAAAAATATCACCACAATATATTTGATATAGTAGATTGGATGTCTCATAATTTTAGATCATGTTACAAAGATTCAAACTGATTTCTTGAGCTTGGACATTGAATAACAAAGTAGACCTCAGAAAAATGTAATATTTGGACATTACTGAATGTGATAGACCCTTATGTGTAACTATTGTAAATATGCCAAAAGGTTGTGACCTTTAGACTTCCTTCTTCATCACCTTAGCTTTGAGACCATGTTTTTTTTTTTTTTTTTATGTGATAGTTCGATACCAAATGACCTCCAACTTTGCTCTATTCAGAGTGGTCAATGGGAAGGTCATGACCCTTGAAAAGCCACCTTTTATACCATGGACCTGACCTAATATTTTAGGAAACCAACTTGACAAGAATAAAATTTTAATTGTCTCCAATAATATGCCAATGAAAATACCAACTAAAGCTACATTTTTCAACTCCACTAAAAAGTTTTATGACTCATATTCTTAGCTTTATTCTTCCCAACTTTGGGACATGATTTGAGAGAATGGTTAGTCTAGTAGTAGGATCTACAATGAAAGGAGATATTTACTAAAATTCATTTTGACACATATGCGAGCATATGTCTCACATATGTGGGCTTCAGGTAGATTTTGTTATCATCACCTCAACAATAGAATTTGCATAAAGCATTACCAATTGAAGTCAATGAAGCATGATCCCTCAAATGCAAGGAATATTAGGGAGCCTTAACCAAATTGGAGAAATCGTTATTGAAGCTATGAGGGGTTTGAAAGAGGGAAACAAAGGCTGCATAGAGATCCTTATGCTACCCAAAAACCATAGACCAGAGCTAGAAATTAAAGTTATTTCTTCAAGTTTTTCAAATACAACAATAAAAAAACCTATCACCAGTGGGTAGATCTTCAAAGCATCAGAAATTAGAGGTTTCCACTTCTTGAAAATCCAAGAATGAAGATCAATGAGCCTTGGCCACAAACCATTGAACATGTAAATGAATCAACTCCTGGAAAAAAATTGCCTTATAAAGTGCCTCAACCACTACAGGAACCTCAATCATGGGAACTTAGAAAACTACAATCATAGATGAGAGGAATCCATAAACTGGTTTTAGAGTGTCATGAGCAGAGGGAGGAGGCGGCCCTATAGGAAGACTACAAGAAGTAATCTTCACAATGCTGCAAAAAGGTAAAGGGGCAGAGGGAATAACCCTGATGACTTCGGAGGATGAAGCCACTTTAGAATAGGGAATAATCCCAAAGAATATAGTGGAAAAAACCACATGATAAATGTGAACATTCATACCTACAACTAGGATATTGTAACCACTTGACGGAGCAGTGGATTTATGAAAATGCTTCCCTATTTTTGCAATCATCAACGAAGAAGGCTTAATGGGAGGAAGAGGAAAAATAATGTTTATGGCTAGATGAGAATAGCCATATTCCATAGGGACCATTAAGTCACAAAGAGAAGACAAGGGGCGGCCAGTTAGGGACCAACCCCAACTACCACCTAGGAGGAAATCATTGCCATTCTTGAGAACAACACAACCAATAATGGTGCCATTCTTGAGATCAATGTGCATTATTAGGAACAACACAACTAAGAATGCACAATATTTAATGATTTCAAGTGGTGTGCAACTCTTAATCCAATCAATAACACCCACAACGTTTCAACGAACACATCATGTTAAAGTTACACGATGTTTAACTAGTTGTATAGACCCAATTGAATGACAACACATGACAACATTTCACATCATGGTGACATGGATCTATTGGATGAATGACACATTGCACTCTTGCATAGTCAATAGAAAAAATAGCTCAACATCTCATTAGATGATGTCATCGCAGTTATGTTTCACCACTATAGATTGCTACATGGTAAGGAGATTTGGCACACTTTGGTTAGTGGAAATTCTAAAAATATGTGACATGTAGCACCCCTCAAGAACTACCACAGTTTATGATGACTTAATGTTGACATGATCATGTGAATTATTAATGACCTCAATTCACATGGGGCGATCACATGGTCATATGGGGCCAAAATAAAAAAGGTGCTAGTGTAGGTCCAATTCTTGGTCATATGGAATCTTGAGAAGGGTCAAATGGGCATCCTTATATATTTTCCAATGGGTAAGCCTCTAACTTCTAAGCCCAAAATGATGTGGCTTGTGGTTATCTTGACCCAACCCCTAGTACCACTCGCATACTATAAATATAAGAGATTATCGATTTCTCCAAAACACACAATTATTCAAGCAAGTATACAGAAAGATCAATTATTTTTTGTGAGGTCTAGCATTGAATGTATTCTATTGGTAGAACATATAAACATAAAATTAGCCATGGTGGAACAATATTGTCGTAAATATATAGATATTGACATCTTCGAATTTGTTACAAGAAACAACAAAGGACGATTGATGTAAGAGGTTTCCATCAAAGCCATGGTGCCTCTGACTATGTATATATGTGGGAAAATTTTGTTTAGTTACAACAACACAAAGAGGATCGTTCATGTGAGATGTTGCTAGCAAAGTCATGGTGGCTCTATCTTTTTCCGCATATATAATAAGGGAAGGTTGACATAAGTTGTAGATTACTATTTGCATAGAGATATGGATCAACATGAAAAACATAGGGAAGGTTTGGTGTGGTAATGGTCTTGCCTAGTTTGGAGTTGAAACTATTATAATAAGAGAATCATTAAGCATAACATTACAAGCTACACCAAGGTAGGTGAATTGGTAAGATGTGAGAATTTGTATACACAAGGTCATGGGTTCAATCCCTGAAGGTGACATGTTAGTTCATATTTTTATCATTAAAATATGTTGGTTATTTTTTCACATGGATAACACATAAGAAGTGCACAAATAGTAGCATTAGCGACAGACTTGGGTATTCTGTTTAGCATGCCTAAAAATAGGAAAACTATAGCACACATTATTTATTATATAGTTTTATATGGCTATTTTTGGTTTTTGATGCCATTATTTTTCCCAATCGAGTTCTAGAAGAATTTGAGTGATTGGGTCTTAGAAGTGAGTCTAACAAGAGAGTGTGATGCCATTTTGACACTAGTTTGAAAACTATAATGCATTTTGTATGTTTTGAGGGGGTATAACCAAGTTGTAATCTTTTTGAATGCATAGTGAAACTAGGTTCTGACAAGGGAATTGGGTTACAAAGTTGATAAACTTGTAGAAGCAGAGTATGGGAAACAACTTGAAAACTACTTATAGTTTTTTTTATGATAGTTTATGGCAGTGTTTATAATTCATGATAGTGGTTGTGTTAAAAGTGATTATAGTGAAAATGGTGCATGATATAGCTTCATTGAGGGAGAAATATCATACCGCGTGCGTTCATATTAGGGGATATATATTGAGGAAAAATTAACATATTATATTGAGCATATAATAGGGGGTTACGGTTTTTATATTGGCAGGTATAAAAAATGGAGCTCAAAGTTAATGAAAAACTATTAAGGTGTATAAAACATTTTAATGAAAAAATAGATATCTACAATATCTAGTGAATGTAGGGGTTTTCTAAATTGGGAAGGTTTATGGGGTTTGTATTGGTAGAAGGTTAATTTATTTCTTTTAGAGTTATTTTCCAATTTGTACTCAAATTAAGGGTATTGTTTAGTATTCCACAAATACACGTGATATGTCATAGGTTCATTGAATGAAGCCCACATGTAGTGGTGGAAGTGCTTGTAGGTTTTGGTAGTGATTGTGAACTTCACAATGACATAAATTATAGGTTGTGGAGTCTACTTGTACATTAGTGATATATAATGGAAATAGATCTAGTTTGAAAATGATATGAAATAGAGGTCCACAAGGAAATTGAAGGAGGAGTTTGGAGCCTCCATCACAGTTGAATCCTCAATAAAAAAGAATCCTCAATCAAAATTGTTACACAGTAAAATGTCACTGCCATCATGTCAGTCTCCCCACTGTGTCATAAAATCATATTCACCTTGACTTATGCTCTCTGAGATGGCTAAAAAACCCTCTTTGCCTAAGTTAATTGAATCATCGCGTCTGTTTGTTAAATAACCGCTTTGACAGGCGGAGGATAATGTAACTGCTACGCTGCTAGCGCGGAAGCACACGTGTTTTCCGCGCTGGTATGATTTCACGGACAGCGCGCCCTCCGCTTGTACCTCTGTGCACTGACCAGACCTCTTCTACAGTTGATTTGCGATGCCAGCGCGCCAACCCAGTTTTGCACCCACGCTAATCCTGTTTAGACGAGTTGGTTCTAACAGCCAGCCTTCTAGATGACTCCAGACCTGGCTGTTAGCATTGTTAAGGTCGCCATCCTTTCTCTGGCATGTCTGTTCGACTGATCATCCACTTATCTTGGGGGAAAGCTCATCCTTTACCTATTCATGGAGACTCCTTCTCCTTTATAAGCCTCCTCCATTGCCCATGAGCAGCTAGTTTGGAACATATAGACTTTGATTGAGGAATTCTTAGTGCATTAGTGCTGCTCTTTGTAGGCATTTGGTGTGTTGTGTGAAGATTGCTTTGAGCTTGAGGAAGGTCATGAGTTTGTTGCATTGTATGTGAGAGAGAGACCTCTTTGACTTGGGAGATTTGCTTCAAAGGTGAATGTTTGGAAGACATGCTGGCTGGACCCTCTAGAGAAGGACTCAGCGTCAGGACTTCGGTTGTACCTTACTCTATTTTCTGATTAATAAAGATAGATGACTACTCTTATGGTTCCATTTCCATTGTCCTATGAATGATTAATGTAAATTGTATCCTTCCTGACTGATACATAGTTGTTTTTAGTAGATTTTACGCTTGTGTTTGCTCTCTCTTTGCTTGTGCAGGTGTCCGTCCGCGAGGATAGTGGAGGACTGTGATCGGCTGGAGCGAAGGAGCGAGAGGATCATCTCTTCGACAAACATAGCGTTGGAATCCAAGTAGGTTTCTTTTACCCACTTGTTAATTACAACTAGGAACCTGCAGTGTAGCATTGTTTGATTGTTGCTAGACCCCCTTTGGGCTAGTAGGGATCGCCTCTATCCGTAGAGGGGATTTACCTCTCCAACAATGTTGCTTGCTATTGTTGTTGCCTCCTCCATTGTTTTCTTTGCTTCCTTAAGCTGTGCATCCCATTTTTCGAATAACATTTCTTTATGGATTCATCAATCTTGGGCAATTCTGCACTTTTTCCCTCCTCCGATTTCTGCCAATTCACAAAGTCAAAAACTTTCTTAAAAATTAAATCATAATCAAGTCGTAAGTCTACGACTTGATTTGTAATGTAGTCACTTTTTTCACAATGAAAATTCCATTGTGAGATTCTTTGGCAAAGTATTTCTTCCTGTTGGAAGAATTGGTCATTGAGAGCAAGGGCTTCTGTGACGAATTCTTCAATTTTAGGGTCATCTGTATGTAGTTCTATTGTGGCCTGTAACTATTGTTCTTTATTGGCCAGATTGTTTTGATATCTTAATTGTACTTGTTGGAAGTCTTGTTGTAACTTTGCCAATTGTTCTTCTGCTTCTTGGCTGACACTGGCCTGTTGTATTTGTTGTTCCAAAAATAGGATTTTATCCTCCTTTTCTTTTAATAAGGTTTGAACTTCTGATGCTTTGTCGATGGTTGCAGAAGCATATGCCCTTGCAATTTGAGAGAGTCTAGTTAGGTTTTCTAATGGATCAATTGCTGAGTCTTTCCATATAACATCTAAAGGTTCAGCTTCTACAAAAAGTACAGCATCAGTTTTCCGTTTCTTTCTCTGTCTCTTGACAATAGCTTAATGCTACGGGCTATAAAATACATCCAGAGGAGGTATTCCCTCTATTTTCAACACAA
>APFE030594525.1:0-5000 GCA_000404065.3 Pinus taeda | reverse complement strand
AGTGTAAATACTTTGTCCAGTTATGGATCATGGTAGACACCTTCTTCCATTCTTTTCCATACGTCCAATAAGCTTCATAGAAATTTTGTGAGTCATCCTCGCTCCACTGTGGACTCAAGATATTAGAGCAATTGACGTAGCCATGTTCTATGCTCCCTAATTTTCTCTGGTGTGAACAATTTAGTCAGCGAAACACCTTTGATTTTTGGTTTTCCTAATTTTGATGTCGTTGAATTATCAGGAAGGAGTATTGTTGTTGTGACTTCTGGCTTGAGTTTTCCAGATTCAAGTGTGGGATCTACTTTTGTAGAAGGGACTTCAGATTTTATTGGAGCTGGGCACTGTCCAACTTGTTGTGAGACTTGAGGTTGCACCAGGGCCGCAAGGGACACCTAGCAATTGCTGTCGAGATATTTGAGGTTACGACCTCTCTGTTCATTGTTTAGGTCAGCAAGGCAGGTGGCGACACGTTGGAATACAACAAGTTTTTGTTACCAAAAGCCACAAAAACGTTTCTATTGCATTCTGAACTTGCATCCAATTGAGATGCCTGTACGTCACCATGGTCTGGATACTACTTAATTGTGACTTGTCGCATAAAATAACCTTGGGATGAAGTGCCTTGACGTGAAAAAAAACACCATATTATCAAATCGCCTGATCATGGATTTTTTTTTGCCATTAAAACTCATCGGAAACAACAGAGGACGTCCCCCAGGATTCACCGTCAGGTGGCTTGCAATCTGTTGAATTCTTCTCCTCGGCGATGCACTTTCCATTTTGTGGAGATAACAGTGCTAACAACACATGAATCGAACTAATTGAGAAAGTAGTAAACATCCTGTACGCTGAATTCCTGGCCCTCAAGCTTGTGCAAATGATCCTTCTCCCAAATTACTATCTAATTTCCCACAACTCTTATTTTAGGGCCCTTTTTATTAGGTAATGATTCATGTTCATCAGGCTTATGCTTCTTTGATTTCCCTTGGCGATTCTCAACACGTCTTTCTCGATGGCATTTTTGCATGTCTTGCAGGTCGATCTTGAAGCCCTGGCGTATTCGATCTTCCATGGTTTTGAAGGATTTGCCATCGAATTGAATTGCTTCGGGCTTCAATGCTTGGATCTCGCAAAGGATATGGTGATCCTCTCAGCAGAAGGCAGAGTGTCCTATGTTCATTAATGCAAGAGCCTTCTTTGTGTGGAGATCTGTTTTTTAAATAAAGTTTTTTTGGGAATGATAAGTGAGTGGAGTAATGAGATTTTTTTTAATGTAATTTTTTTTTGGAGTGATAAGGGATTTGTAATATTTGTGGAGAGCTAATGTGCACCATGTCACTGGCTGATGATAACATTAAATTGTTAATAATTTGGGACAACTAAATGTGTGTCGCCATGTTTCCTTGCTTACTTTTAAGTCAGGCTCACTTGGTGTAGAAGTTGTGCTTGAAAATTGCACACTTGAGTTGATCACTGAAATGACAGGCTCACTTGTACTGTTTCGTGATTGCTGATGCTTTAAACACTTGCTTGAATTGTTGACTTGACGCTCTCTTGATGACGATCACTTAGCTTGAAAATAACTTTATGAATGTTGTAATGAAATTTAAACAAGTTTTCTTGTTGTGCGTTGAATTGTCGCACTTGATTTGGTTCCTTTACACACTCACTTGATCTTAGTGCGCTTGTTGTAGACACATGTTGTTTTGATGCTTACTTGAATATTAGAAGTCACACTCATTTTATTATTTTATGAACATGCTCGCTTGCTTGATTGTTTTTACTTGAAATAATTGTTTGTTTGATTGTTTTTAATGACATGCTTGCTTATTGATTATTGTTGTACTTGCTTTAAACACCTGTTGTCTTGAACTCTTGAGTGATTACTGCACTTAGTGATGCACTGAATGTGCTAAAAAATGATGGGTTTCGAACACTATCGAAAATGCACCCAAATGACAAATGATGAATTCAATGTTCATGTAACAACTGACTTGACTTAATGATTCACTTTAACAAATCAAATGAGGGTGTCGGTTACAATCGAAAATGCACCCGAACAATTCAGTTAAAATATTGAAAGTGATACAAAAAGTGTTCATAATGTTGATATCGTTTTGACTTGAAATTCTTGATTTTTGTAGTGTCCTTAACTTGATTGCTTTGATTACATGACGTGAAATGTTGTTGCAGAATATTACTTTTATCAAGTCGATGATGTGATGCTTTGTGTTTATGAACTTAATCTTGATTACAGGAGCTTGAATAAGTGTTCTTATACTTAAGCTTGCTTATGTTCATGTAGTTGTTTTGTTTAAGCATAATAAAGAGAGTGTTTTACAATTTCGACTCAAATCATGCAAGCACATTCACGAAACGTAGTGTACCTATGATCCCCTTATTCAATTTCGGGCAGATCTAGGACACGATCACCACAAAATGATATGTTTTTATTAACCTTCAAGATACATCATCATGACAATGTCTTCAGTGAGGCGTCTCAAGCACAGACTAAGAACTCCTTGGCGTCAAATTGTCTTAAAAAACTGAATTTAAAACAATGATAATGCCAAGCTCTAGCTTCAAAGTTAACTTTGTTTTACCTCTCTTTCACATCAACCCTCACTTTTCTCACTACTTTGTCTTGGAAATTTCTCAAAGAGAATGTCGCACTTGCAAAGTGCCTTCAAAAAAATTGTCTGTAATGACTCAATAACTCTCAAAGTAAAAGATTACTTTGAGTTACAACAATAAGTTTTAAAAATATTCCCTTATCTCTCCAAAATACAAACAATAGAAAATTCCTTATCTCTCAAAAAATTATAAAAACACCAACCTTATTACAAAATTAATCCCAATCTTCACCCTTATAACTCCCAAATAAAAATATTTGATCCACTCCAAAAATCACTCAAAATTAAAAAATACACCTTATTAAACAACTCTTGCTGACATTCAAGTGCATATTCAACATGCACATGAAACAATTGAGTCCCTTCAACTAGAGTGGAAACTGCAAAGAGATGAGTTGCAATAGAAGAGTTCTTCTTCCAAGTCATTCAACCATATAGATGAAGATAAAGATGTTGATTCCAAATCACTCATCTAAAAAACTTCAAGTGTCGAAGTTGTTCATGATCAAATTCAACTTTCTTCCAAACCCATCATCAAGCCATGGGAAGAAATTCAAAGCAATCAAAATCAACGAGGATTAGGATATGACAAAGATGAAAACAACTTGCATATCCCTGATTATTCTAAGTCAATCAAGTTCATCAGTGTAGGGTTTCTTGATCAAATACAATCAACTAGCAATGAGAAAGTTGCAGACCGACGTCAATGCACACAAATTGAAGTTGCAAACAAACAAATATGCACACAAACTCAAGTCACAGACAAACCGACATGTTCTCATTGTCACAGAACTGGTCATCTGGAAGATCAGTGTTTTGATCTCCATCCTTGTAGCCATTGTGGCAAGTCCAATCATACATCAGAGAAATGTTGCAACCAATGACAGCCTGCCATATTAAAGATCAATTATTCATGTATTGATCCCTAGGAATCGTCATCCATAGCCAGAATATTGTACAAGTTTTACAATCGGATTCACTCACACATATTATAGCCAACATTGAACTAAAGATGGTACTCTCATGTAGTTTAATGGGGGAGTACAATAGTGAAACTCTCCTACACCTGAAGGGGGGGAGATCAGAACTCAGATATAATTTGGAGAAGATTGCCTCTCCTTTCAGCTGACAAAGGGGGGAAACGTCAATGAAATTGACAAGTCGTTGTCAGACTGAAAGTCTCGACAACATCAGTGAAGCAGCCAGTGGGCAATCATCATCAGAAAATATGCCAGTAGGTGTTTATCATGTTAGAAAATTATATATTATAAAGCAATGGAACACATAGAATATTGCTTAAATATAAACACAGAAAACACATAAAACCAGAGAGACACAGATATACGTGGTTCACCCAGTTTGGGCTACATCCACCCCGAACAGCCAGTCCTTCCTTTCTATTATCTAGTAAAATGAAGAGAAACAACCTACAGTAGATCCACTATAATATCCTCTATTTTCTCTCACAGTCTCACCTCTCTATATCTCGCTCGGAGAATACACATCTATATATCATAGCCTCAATACAATGCCCTTATACAAAGAGAGGGGTTGCCTTCTAGGGAAAAAAACCCTAGACTAAACATAAGTTCTACCATCAGATCATCTGCCTAATGAACAACCCATATTGACTAAAAATTACTATACTTTTACAAGGCAATTTTACATCTATTTTTAGCTTCGGGGGCGTTGCCCCCGAAACCCCTGCCGAGGGACTACTGGCCCCTGGACCCCCCAGCTGAGGGGGATCAACCCCCCCGAACCCCAGCAGGGGGGACAAGTCCCCCCCAAGAGCCCCCCACGTCGAGGGGTGTACAAACTTCCTGGGGTATACATCCGGCTGAAACAAATACCTCTAAATAATCATGCTCCACACCCAACAATCTCCCACTTGGAGAATGATTATAGCAACTCCATTGCTACTGCATTTGCTAGACAGTGAATCCTCTTTGGACCTGGTTATTTCTCATCTTCATCATCATCCTTGAAGGCCAACTGAAACTGAGCATATTGTCAGTTTCTCCCTGGTTACAACTTTTGTTAGCATATCTGCAAGATTTTGGCTAGTGTGTATCTTTTGCAGCTTCAACTCTCCATCTTCCAACACTGATCATATGAAATGGTACTTGAGCTATATGTGTTTAGTCCTGGAATGAAATGCTAATTTCTTTACAAGATGAATGGAACTTTGGCTATCACTGTATAACGTGCCCATATCATGCTTCTTACCCAATTTACCCATAAACCTTTGTAACCAAATCATTTCTTTACTAGCTTCTGTAGCAGCAATATACTATGCTTCTGTTATTGAAAGTGCAACAACACTTTGGATTTTTGAAACCCAACTGACAGTTGTTCCACCTATAT
>APFE030594524.1:0-23625 GCA_000404065.3 Pinus taeda | reverse complement strand
ATGATGATGTAGGGTTGTTGGAGGGCCACATTGAATCCTTTAGGTGCCAAAATGAGAGAGAGGGCTTCGTAAAAAGCAAACAAGGGGATGGCCCCTTTGTCTCTATGTAAGTCATCATGTGGGATCCCAAAGTGACCTTGGAGCACAAAAACTGGTCTCATGGGTCTCCTTATAATAGCTTGTAATCCTCTAGTACTGAGGGCTCTAATGATGATGCTTGCCCTCCCATGTCTCAAGGGGTGAGACAAACCTCCTCTGGGCCTTCGATCAGTTCCCGCATAATGCTAGGTCAGTTGGGGCACATTGGTCCAAGTGCATCACCTCATGATTAATGTAGGGCAATGAATAGACTGTTGAAGGTGCTGAAGGTGCTGAGGGTGTGAAATAATGCTCTACACATGATGTGAGTCACATGGCTCTCAACACTTCCCTTGGGGGTGTCAATATGATCCTCGGTGGGCTTGGGTGCTAGTTAAGTTGCCCAACCCATGATGAAATCACTTGCGAATTACATATAAGATCTAATGCGCTTCCTCACCTTTAGATACAATAATTCATTAGTGCATCTAAGTGAACCAAGCTTGTTAATCAAGGGAAGATTGAGACTTCATAATGGGCTTCACTTCCAAATTTGGACCTTAAAGCTCATAATAGTGTTATCTCCCTATGTAGGAGTAGCTAATAAACAACCATATTAGGTGTTCTTAGCCCACAAGGGGAAAGATAGGTCCCTGGTACATCCTTCAATTGATAGGTGTCATGTGAATGATGATGAATGAATGGGGACATGGGGGTCTCAAGGCCAAAAGACTTGGGTTCAAGGATGGCAATGATGAAGGATGTCCACCTATTTGTGTGTATAGATGTAGGAGGGAGCAATGATGGATACATGAGTTATCCAACCTTTGTTTTTCCACCCTTCTTTATTTTCCTTTTGCCCTTTTTTAATTTTTTCTTTGTATTATTGCTCAAGGTTCCAGGAAATGAGAACATGTTGTGTATGATGTAAGCAATTATTACTTCCTTAAGGTGGGGCAGTTCATCACCCACTAGGGGTTGGGACGTGCATGTGTTACTTAATGATGTGTGGGAACTCATAGGGCCCTAGGAATCATGGTGATGGCCATAATAATGGGTAGATCTCATGCTTGGATTTTGTCCACGTGCTATATTAATGTCCCGACCATCTTTTGCATTTTATAATTTTCTTTTATTTTGTTTCTTGCTTGTGGCCATGATATGCTTTTAACATTCTTTTAGCAACATCAACCTTCGTGGAAACATTTCCAAGCTCGACCCAAACATGTGGACAATGTGAAATTTCCTTAAATTGCAACAATTGGAAATTTATTCTTCTAACTGATTAAATTATGTAGTTTATTTGCTACGACAAATAATGAATAAATCGCACTACAATTTTTAACAAAAAAAAATATTGTAGAAATAAACTAGAAACTGAGAAAATGATAGCGCACAATAAAATTGACACTTATTTTCGGACAAATGTCCTTGAAAAAGCCCAATGTGGGAAAACTACTGCAGTAGATGAGGGTTTTATTATTATATGTAGCATTGAAATTTTTGAGTTCATTCTTGATGCCAAATTGGTAACCTCTGCAAGATAATTTGACCAAAAATTAGTGAGACAATTTTTGTCTCACCCGACACTAATCCAGCTCCAAATATGGCACAAACATGCTACTTGAACTGCCTGGAAGCTTCTATGATGTCGTCGTTCTGCCCAACTCAGACTCTGAGAATGACTTTCTTGGCCTTCTAGAATTTTTCCCAACCTCCAGCTACTGAGTCAACCCTCTCTTCAGCTAGATCAAACTCCTCTGAAGTTGCCTGCACAGTCCCTATGCAGCCTCACTGAGGAAAACGCGGCCCTCCTGCTAGTGACTCTTTGGAATTGAAACTTCCTTTAGAATCACTATCTTTGTTCCCTTTGTCTCTGTGTCTCTTCTGGCTCGAACTTTTCTACCTTGCCCAATCTCTCCAACTGGGTAGCTTGATCTCTACTAAGGAACTCGACTTCACTGGTGTATGCTCCATCTACCCATCAAGTTGCTCTTATAATCTCTCGTTGGTGAACCAACGACCATGATTAGATCCCCATCAATGACTAAGATCATGTCAAACTTGATCCGTGTGAGTTTCTAGAGAATTCTTGCCTTTCTTAATTAATTGTTGTAAATTAATCACTTTTCCTAAGTTAGTCTTAAGAAATATTTAATTATTGATCAATTAACTTAATTGAGTCATCTATAGGTGTTTTCTCCTGAAACTTTTTTTGGGTTTTGGATATCTAGTGTTTCTTAGCCTCTCGGACCAATGTTGAGACTAGAACACCTATTCGATGCTACAAAACTAACAGACAAGGGGATGGTGTGTGTCAGTGCCTTGTGGACCCGATGATCATGTGGACCTAGAGAAGGAAAATGATGAAATAGGGCTTGTAATGTACGGAGGGGAGTGAAACATATGGAATGGGAAAATGGGACCATGCAACCAAAATCGAAGTTTCCCAAGTAGTGCCCTTCCTAAAGCCACAGGCCAATAGGGGATATCCCACGAGACTAAGATTGACAATTAAACCCCCATTTAAGGTGAGGGAACAAAACTACGGTCAAATCCCTTCCTTCTTCTAAGTCAGCCAATAATCCATGCCCAAGATGCCCAAGGAAAAAAAGCATAAGCACCTGATTGCACAATGAAAATCATACCATTTGGATTGGATTGCCCACATTAAAATATACACTCTTGATAGATGGGCGAGGGGGCATATGACTAGTCCAGGGAGTGGAGATCAAATGGCACAATGTATTGTCTACAGTGCTGGCTATAAGCGGTTGCTGGCTACCCACTAAAGAGAGATCTAGGAGAAAAAATTCTCCTATGAGGTCACCCAGTTTTGGTGGGTGACATTTGGCTCCAATTAGGACATGAGCTCTCTGTGGAGTGCATGATCAATGTACTTGAATGAGGAGGTCATGAGAACACCAACAATCCTCAAGGACCACAAACTTGTATCCTGCACATCACAAACAATGTTGGAAGCATGTGTTCTGGGCATACTTTTATTGCCCATGTTTTCATCAAATAATAAAACCATACAAAAAAGTAAATCTAATGCTAGCTCGAGTATTAGTTTACATCTTGTTCATCTTCTTCTTCTTCAAGCTTCTCCCTCTCCTCCATTTAGTTTACATAAGAAGGCTCTAAAATGCAAGTCTAATCTAAATGCACCTACTCTAGCATGAGAACATGATATGGTGATAATAGCTATGCAAAATCCATATGTAATGCATCCTACTCTAACATGCATGTGATACAATATCAAATATCCAAGAAAGGGTTGATGTGACTGGCCTTGACGGGATTAGGCCAAAGCTCACCATCAAGTCTAGCTATGTAATAATGTACCCAACTAACCTCACCATGGATCTTGATAGGCATAGGATTTTTGTCTACCAACACTACCTCCTATCTTGAATTCATTTTTAGGCTTATTCTCTTTAGGGTTAGGATTTTTAAGGATAAATACTTCTTGGGAAGGATGAGAGGCAAGGGAATTTGAGTACTTGAGTTTAGGGGGAATATGAGTATGTGGGAGAAGGCCAAGATCATCAACATAAGTGGGAAATTGGAGCTCCCTATAGATAATGAATGGGGTCGCGTGCGTTGTGGGATGGTGGCATAAGATAAATCCAGTTGAATTTGTCCACCCATAGAAGCACCCTACTTTCTAGATAACAACATTCTCCGTACGTAAAGTATGTCAATAACAACAATGTCCATGAGCATAGAAATATCCTCATTAATTGCCAATACTACCTTGAGATCTTTACTAAGGCCATGGACAAGAATGGATCTAGAATTGAAACCACATACGTTCTTATAGGGCCTAGTGATCTTGAATGGCATAGTATTAGCAGAAGCCCTTGTATCTAACATACAATTACGAAGAAGAAGATCATTTAAGGCTAGGGTTAATAGGAATGGGCCATGGACAGGATTAGTCCTAGTGAAATGAATATTTTGCAACATAATAGGTGGGTCATCCTCATCAAGCCCCAAGGCTTTTCTTTTATTGCCTTCTTTGGGATGGGATCTTTACAATCTCCTTTATGGGAACATGCATACTCATCTTACTTATAGTAGTGCTCGCATCAATGTTTAACTCAACTTCTTTGCTTTTGGTCTTGTGCTTGGGCTCCATTTTAAGAGATCATTTTTTATGTTATCTTTCTTGGAAGGATTCTTCTTTGGGGGTTCTTTTGGAGGAGGATCCCTCTCCTTTGATGGCTTAGAGCTTGAGGAAGCTTCTTTAGCATTCTTCTTGTAGTATTGTAATCCTTTGAATAACTCATTATTCTCTGCATTCAACACAATATCACTTGGATCTTCTTTAAGTTTGACTTCACTCATTTGTGGATGAGTGTATGCAACACCTAGTATGATGTTGAAAGCTTCAGATTCACCAACCACATTCATTTGATCACTACCCTCCTCATCTTCACCCTCTTCATTAGAAATATCGCTTTGATATTCTTTGGAAGATGGGTGTTCTTGCTCAATGTCATTGGTTGGAAACAAGTTATTAGGGACACTTTGTTGAGTTAGTTTACCTTCCTCACCGTTCTTTCTAACAAGTGCCTTGCTTTTGTTCTTGGAAGGGAAAGTAGGTCATTGTCCCCTTTCTAGAGCAGTGAAATTTTTCATGTACATCCTATCTCTATCATTCTTATCATCAGATAATTTTTCAACCTTCTTACACAAGGTAACCAATAATTCTTGTACCTAATCCTTAGATTTGACCTTTTTAGTTTCAACCTTAGCACTAGGGAAATTGAACAACTCAATATGGGCAGCATTTATATTTTTTTCAATTTCAATGGTCATCTCGTTTGCTTTAGCAAGAGTTTTAGGCTTCTTATCTCTAAGTTGGTATGTTAGATGGCCTTGGATTGCGAACTTTTCTAAGATTTGGGCATCATTAGGCTTTAGACGATAGGGAATATCCCTAATAACCCTATCAAATATTTGGATGAAAGTTCTAACATCTTCATTTTATCCCTTTTGTATACGGTAGAACTTTTCAACGGCAATGTCTTCATCTACATCAATGGTGCACCTTTCCTAAATATGTCTTCGAGTTAGTCAAGAGTCATGAAACTACCCTGAGGCACTCATGTACCAATCTCCAACATATCCCTCAAATGTTAAAGCAAATAAAATCATCATGTTATCTCTCAGGTTGTCCCTAAGCTCATGAAGGGATACGACCGAGGTAACCACAAACCAATCTTTGGATTGCAGGTTCTAGCCCACCTGCAATTAGAGATGGCTCTCTCTTAATGATTTAACTTTGTTGATGATGATTTTAGGCTAGTTGTTGGTTTCAGGGGTTTTTGTTTTAAATTTGGATGGAAGTTTAGATGTAGGGAAGATATCTTCAACTGGAGAGGCAAGGTAAAGTGTGATAAGTTTCAAACCATTGGGCATGGAGTCATGGATTAAGGCTTGCTGTTGCGTTTTCTTGGTCACAAGAGGATTATGGAGCGGGATAACCACACATGAGACAATTATCAATTTGTTGAAAGGATGGAATGATGGTCAGGGATGAAAGGCAATTAAGAATCTTTCATCAAAACTAACAGGGAGGAGAAGTGATTGAATGGTTGTCTAGGAGCAGTTAAGAATTCCTAAACTATCATTCATAAGTGAAAGAAACAGAATAAACAAGATCATTTAAGTATGCATGTCCATAACTATTCCCGATGAAAACATGAAAAATTGCATAAATTAAGCCTAGAGTGCAGCTAAGCAAATCCTAAACTATTCTTCTTTTATGCAATTTAGATGGCGGATTGATGATAAAACAAACAAGAAAAACTAACAGAGTTAAGAAACACTTATTGAACCATGTAGAAGCACAGGAATTCCACAGTCACTCCTCGGCCAATTAAACACAACAGATAGTTTCAGAATCCATGCTTTCAGCAGTCTTTGATTATAGAAAGTATCACAGTTACAGTGCAAGTCTCTGCTTGAAGAAAATATCGAAATACCAAAGATCAAGCAACTAACCAACCAACCAACCCCTACTCCATTTTTAGGGGTGGTATATATAGGCAAAATATCTAAAGTTACTTATTTCAACCGACCTAAATAGGTATGTAGGAAAAAGCTTTTTTAAAAACCTAATTGTTGCTGGAATTAAATGCAAGTAAGTCGTTTGGGCTGTGCCAGAGGTAGCTGGATCAAGTTGAGTTGATGGGGTGCCCTGTGTGACTTGGTGCAGTGGTTCTGTCATAACTGTACATTGAGTTTTGGTCCACTGATCTCCTGTGAGTTTAATGTGCAGTCATTTGTGCTGGTGAGCTTTTAATGCGTCCTCAACTACTTCTTGACTTTCAGAGCCTTCCTTTTAATGCTGGATTTGCCTCGAGCCCTGAGAAAATCTCCTCTGATACACTTTTCTGCTACATTGATGTTTTTCGCCGCTTCCTGATACTCTTTGACAGGCTTTTTATCTGCATATTTGATCTGATACTCTTTAATCTCTGTTCCTGGTCTCTCTTTGTCTTCAAATACGTTTAAATTGGCAAAATCGGGCTTTCTCGGGCCTTTTCGGCACAAAAAGGTCTGAGGAATCAAAAGATTCTCCAATATGGCTCATTTCCAGTAGCGATGCGCGATTAGCGCTTCGTGCTAATCGCGCATTGAAAACTGCCTTCGTTTTTCATTCCGGAGCTCCGAAGCTTGACTTTCGCGCTTGCGCGTTTTTTCCCTTTTTTGGTTGCTGATATCAGCATGACGTCAGCGGTTCGGCGGATGAACTTAGTAGTGGGGTCCTTTGGTACGGATATGACATCAGCATGTTGACGTCGGCAAGATGACGTGGCAGTACGGTGGGGTGATGTGGCAGTGACACTTGGCAGGGTGACGTGGGCCAGGCGCAGGCGGTGAGGGGTGAGGTGGAGGTGACGTGGCGGGGTGATGCATCGCTCCTGTAACCTGAGGGAAGGGCGGTTTTGTAGTTCATCGGACCGCCTTTGGTACGGATGTGGTTTCTGTCAGGGGCGGCCCGATGCAATGGGAAGTTGCCACCTGTCCCGATGTACAACGGTAAAACCGTCGGACATCGGGTGGTAACGTGCTAATACATAAGGGCGCCGGATATGAATAGGGGCCGTCAGATCTGGGGGAGGCGATCCGACGGTGGACGGGAGGCGAAGGTGCGCGAGACTTAATAAAAGAGCGCGCGAGTTAAAGTTTAATTTTTCCACGGTGTGGGTGGGTTTAGACTTTAGGAAACGGGTTAATGGGTTTAGGCGCTTAGTAATTTATTAAACAAACATTAATAAATTTCAAAGAAAATGCGTGGAGGGGGTTTTTGCATTTGGAAAGGGGTCCTTTGTGTTTTGGAAGGGGTCCAAACACCTGGGAATGGAAATTCATGCAAAAAGAGGGTTCTTACTAAAGTCCAGGTGACTTAGTAATTCCCAGAGAAATACTTATGGTTATATTTCAACCAGGGGGAGGGGATATTTACATAAGGGGATTATTTACATAGTTTTAGTAGGGCGATGGGGAAAAATGTAGGGAGTTAAATAATAATGTCAGTAGTTAATATGGAAATGACAAGAAAGCGCTAAGTTTCAAAGATCTTAGGCTTCAAAGGGGAGATAGAACTTTATAGAGAAAATATGGACCTTCCTTTAGTGAAGCAGATCTTCATCAAGGCTAATGACATGGAAAATGATGAAACTAAGAGATATCAAGCAGATCTTGACCTCTTTTGGGGAAATTAGTCAATGATTTAGGGAAGAGGAAGAAAGGGATGTTAGTTATGCCTGATTTGAGCTCCTCCACATGAAACTGCCTGATGACTGTGACCTGAGTAAAGATGATACTTTGAAAACATAGGATTGATAAGAAATCAAGATTCTGCAACCTCAAAAATACTTACGCAGCCTACTTACCTAACATTTTTTCTTCTTTTGGTTTGGGTGCACTTAGACTTGCAGGCCCAGCATTTCAAATTTTTCTTTTTATGCCTTCCTATCTACAAACTACCCTTATTTCTTCCAAGGGCCCAGATTAAGCAGTTGGGCTCCTTTGATTCTCTACCTATCTAAAATCTGCCAAGATTAAGCTGTTTGGACAGATTGTTCATTCTCTATATTTTAAAACAGGAAATTGAAACCTAGGGAGACCAAGATTAGGTTGTTTGGACCTCCCTTTAGCTGGAAATTCTACAAAACTGGAATGACTCTTCAAAATTGGAATGCAGTAGATGAACTTTGAGTAGCATTCTTCCATGGCATCTTTCTTTGGTGACTGTTTTAGCAAATATGGAGCATTGCAGCATGCAAATTATGACATATTTGGCCTGTAAAAATGTCAATCATGAAATATGAGTAACCTGCTGCAGCAGGAGGCTAACAGGACCATGTAGAGTATTAAGGAAGTTTTCTGCAAATGCATATGAAATTGAATTACCCCCTGATGTTGGAATATCTCCAATTTTCAATGTTGCAGACCTATACAAGTATGAAGGTGAAACTACAGATGGTATAGCACAATATTAAGAGACACAATAGATTGATTGGGTAAAACAGTTACCTACAGCAAAAGATTTGCAGCCAGAAAGGATTTTGGACAAGAACGTGTTCAAGAAAACGAGAGGACAGTTGTACTTTCAGTGTTTGGTAAAATGGAAGGAACAGCCAACTACTGAAGCTACTTGGGTAACAAAAAGCATGCTATAGAAGTTGGATAGTTGAAGAGCTCATGGACAGGAGCCTGTTGGGCTAATTTATTAACATAAATTAACGCAAGTATTTAATTATCAATCCGAGTTTGTAAAACTTGGAGGCAACTCCACAGTATATGGAAATCAGATATAATCAAGTTTAGAAGATAAAATTTGAATATTTAAAGAAGTACATATTACAAATATAAACCTATTTTAACAATTTCTAATTCATTTATGTAATATTTGAGGGATGAGGCTCCTAACTTAGGAGAACCAGGTTGTCCTTCCCTACAATACTACTTTCATGAAGATAAATGTAAGAGAACTAATTAACAATGGTTTATTATGCAGACGATGTAAAAGAAGAGGCTCCTAACTAAGGAGATCCATATTGTCCTTCTTCACAATCCTACTATATCACAATCACCATTGCTTCAAACCAGAAATGTAGAAATAACTTCAAATAAGAAATGGAGAATGAAATTCAATTTAATTAAAGATCAAATAGAAGGGGAATTTAAATTAAATTCTTGTGTGTCCCTTCATATGTATATTAGAATTAAACCTATATTCACTCAGCAATCATCACACATCTAAATACATTTGAAATAAGAACTAATCTAGGAAAACTATGAAAATTAAACCAAGAAGTGCACTTAGCTTGGTGTGGGGGCCCTCCACCCTTGCCTTGCACACTTGAATAAATCTCAACTACAACAACTTCAGTAAATCAACCAAGAATGAACAACAAATTGAAATGAAATAGGTTCTTCAAAATAGCTTCAAACTCCAAAGTGTCTCAGCATAAAACTATACAAAAGTTACATATAAATTACACACCTAAGCCATCAAAGTCTGGGCTTTAAATAGAGGTTTTGTGAAACAAACTGATCTATAATCTTTCTAACAATAATATCTACTCATATCCACCTATCTAAGTCAAACTCATCCAATTCATCTCAAGAAATATGGTCAATTCCATAAAATCTCAAAACTGCCCTATTTCCTAGGGATTTTCTGGTGACTAGTCATGTTTGACCAGCCTTGATCGGGCCTAATAAAGCTTGTTTTGACTGAACCAAGTGGATTTAGCTTAGTCCTAGTTCCCAAGCTTTCCATTCATGCATCCAGCTTGATCCCAAGTGCCCTGAAAATATGTCATCCATATAGCTATTACGGGAATTTCTGATTTAGTCCAAAATTGCACTTGAAACTCAATTTTCATAAAAACTTCTAAAAATTGCAAAATTAAAATTAAACACCTGAATATGCATAAAATACATCAAAATGAGATGGATGTGATGGAAAATGGATGGAAAATATAAATATTAAGTAAGTTTCCTTAAGCAAAAATAGACCAAAACTAAGGGCCAACATCTCCCCCTTGCTGATCTTCAAGCATGTCCACATGCTTGTCTTTGTCTCATTGATCTTCTACCTCTGTATGATGGCCTCTCTTGTTGTTCTGCCTATGTAGAATCCTTTGCTTGTGCTGCTTGAAGAAATATAATAAGCTTCTCCATTTCCTCCTCTGTCAATTCAATTGGAGCACATCAATCATTAACTAAATTCTTTGTCATGTGAATCATGTCCATTACCATACTTTCGGAGATGTGTCTAAAATTTTTCTTTGAATTTGAAAGAGGGTAGTAATTTCTTTTATCTAAACTAGATGAGTATCCTTATGCAACCCATTCCTTTGTAATTTCCATTTCTTAATGCCAAATAACCAAAACCACTATTTCCATTTCTTTATAAATTAAGTTCTGGAAATTACAAATTTTTTAAATTAACCCTCTCTGCCTTCAATTTTTAAGAATCAACACCATACTTTCTCTTTCAGAAATCGAATTCAGGAAATAAATAGACAATTTCTTCAAATTAACCTTCTTTGTCTTCTGCTACAAATAATATCAAAACAAGGTCCTCTGTTTGTAAATTTGAGTGAAGAAAAATTCTAACTGCTGAAAGATTATAAAAATATCTCCACTGTCAAAATAAAATCTTTCACTGTTTTGCAAAATAGTGATTTACACTCATGAAAACTCTCCCTGTTTCAACAAAATTGTGTACTCTATATATAACTAAAGTTTACTACGTTTTCATATGCAAACAGCTGATAAATATGCACAAGGAAATAGTTTTGGATACCTAGTCTTGAATTTACTGCAAGAAAACTTGTGGAAATTTCTGGAAAATGGTTATTTTCCTCTATTAAACAAAACATTTCCAAAAACTCTTCTTTCGACATTTCAAAATTTATAGGTGGCAGCATATGGAAACATATAAAATTGGGAAGCTCAGTGTCTCCATCCCCAAAAGGCCCGTGTTGCTGGTTGTTATTCTCAGGCATCTTGTCTTCTTCAGAGGATGATTGAAAACAATAATAATTATTCGGAATAACTCTCAGTTTATTCAGAATAATTTTCAGTTCATGAATAACAATGAAAATCCATTGCTTAAATGTATACATTGACATGAAACTCTTCACTGTTGTAATCAACGAATTGCAAACCATGTACTCTATTTTTATTGATCATTCCCATTATATAATCAAACTAAAACTTGGTTTTTTTTATCACACTGTCTGATCATAAATAAAAATGAACAAGTGTATTGTAAACTTGGCTGGCTGTACATTTTACAAAGGCTAAACATTCCAAAACTACACAAAATTCGTCATTTTATGGAATTAAAATTTATTAAGATACTTTGTTTTAGAATTTCGTGGAAGATTTCTCTCTCTCAGCCGAGTTTTGTTTCATTTTCCTCCTTCCTACAGTTAACAAAACGTTCATAATCTTGAAGCTATGTCATAGTCCCATTAAACCCACTGCCTGTGCATTGAACTTCTCTTATAAACACTTTGTTTTAGTTGCCAACTGGGCGATTTTATAGAGTATACATATTTGTTGTTGAAGTATTGTAGTCCCTTAATTCGTGGCCCTCTTAACTGCGTTCCATATCATCCATATATACTCAACCTTCGTTTCAACGCCTTAGCGTGCTGACTGGTGGCATACACAAATACATAACCGTTTAGATGATAGGGAGTTTCTACAAAAAGTTTGGTGATTGTGATCTCGGCTTTACCTCTGCGATCCTCTTCAAAATAGAAGCAAATCAAATCTTGTCTTACCTAAAATTTCCATGATATTTTGGGCAACCAACTAGCGTTATTTACCTACTTATCTCTGCACGGACTCAACGATTTTTATCCTCTCCTCCGCTGTCAAAACATTTTGCTTCTCTCAACTGCTTGCCAATCGCATCTACCATCTTTCCTGAGCCTCAAACGGCTGTGATGGCAAATAAAATTCAGGATTCTAAAGTCTTTTGTTTAAAAATGGCAGAGCTCTCACTTGTTAAACGTATAGGCTTTTCTATATTGTTTTAAAAATGTGTTTAACCGTTTTTCTATTTGGTTGTTGTCCTTTAACTAGATTTCTTGCATATACCATCAAATTGCATACTAAATTGAAATTATTTATGCATTTGAATTCAAATTTTTTTATTATGATTTTAGCTCAGCTTATATACCTTGGCTTACGTTTGATTCATTTATAATCGTCCTCCAATCCATTCATGAATGTCCTACATATCAACTCACACTACCGTGACATTATTATGCTCCAAGCTGCTTTCATTATTCAAATTCCCATTTAATTACAGGTTTTTCTTCATGCGGATTGTGGCTATATTTCTATAACGTTCACGGCCTTGCCAACACACCATCCGTTGAACTGTTGAACACATCAGCCTCTGCCACCTTGCCATGCAAGTTTATGGTGTGTTGGGTGCATCATAACTTCGTTTGTGTTCTTGCCACTACCCATGACTTTGACCTCATTATAATATGAACCATGTATTTTGAAATCATATTGTTTCAATGGTTGCAAGCTCATTGTAATTATATCCCCCACCTTTATATTCTAATATCATTGCATATTTTGCCACTTTTTTTATGTGCTCAAAGGTTTTATGCTTAATACATTTCCTTTTTGTATTCTCTTACAAAATGTGCATATATTTCCTTATTTAAATATTTCTCATAATTTTAAAATGACCACCTAGGTCATGTTCAAAATTATCTCCATGTCTAATGTTTTATTTTCTTGTGCAGGTTCCATCATGTTGCACTCTTTTGATCACTTTTGCTTAGAGGAAAAGTACTTAAGATTATATAATTAGGGTTAGGATTATGAAATGAATATGGAATATATGAATGGGATATAGAATATAAATATAGGATTAGGTCTAAGATAATGGGTATAGGATGAGGAAAATGTTATGAATATAAATATGCATTCAGGTATTGACTCAATTTTAACAAAGTCTAAAAATTTCTACAAAAATTTGATTTACAAGAGAAAAATTGTGCACTTACTATACTTGTACTTCCCTGATAGTATTGGATGAATGTTGTTGTTCTTTAACAATATTGGATGAAGTTGTCTTGTTCGAATATCGTAGATAGATAGAAACGTAGAGCTTATTTATGCTTCTTGTTCTAGCATCCTTCATTGATTCTGGTCCATTGATTGTTGATGTCATTCAGGTCCCTCTGCAATTGATTCATAATAACTCAAGTCCCTTCTTTCATGTACATTTTTATGCAATATATACATGTTTTTTCTAACATTTCAAGTCCCAACTGCTTTTGATTTCAAAAATATTTCAGGTCCCAACTGCCAACAACGCAAGTTCCATCGTCAATTCAGCTGCACAACTAAGTTTCTTTTTGCGAACCTTCCCCCTTGCTGATGGGAAGAATTGTCCTCAAGTATTGTTTATTCTGGAGGATGATTCCTGCAAACTCAAAATGAAGAAATGGTAAAGCAAAATAGAGAATTCATATTGGCCAAACAAGTTGGTTTTCCAATATGAATTCGAGTTTGTATTGTGCCACTTTCGTGGATTTTCACAACCAAACTCCTTTATTATTTTTTATCTTTTTCTATATATTTTTTCTTTTTTAGATGGAGGTGGGGTGTAATGGAGTAGGGAAGTATGAAAATATTATGAAAATAGGTTATATTGAAGTCATGATTTAGTAGTAAGTTTGGACTTCAACATGCATGGTCGTGGAGCTTAACATTCAGTATGGATGATGGATCAAATCATGAACAATATGAATTCAATATGAAAAGCTTCTTATGATCTTATGAAAGGATTCTTTGGATATTGATGTGACATAGAACTTGTATGCTTCTTTTGATGATTAGCTTCATGTCTTTCTGCCTTGATCTCAATCATGTGGTAGGGTTTGTTGATGTTGGTGGTCAGCATCTAAGAGTAAGCTTCAAGAGTTTGAGTTTCATTGAATGAACTCAACATCAAGTGAATTTTCACTTTGATTTGACTTGAACATTTGTATTCACATTCTAGAATATAAATTTGACTTTGAAAATTACTTCTTCCATGGAGTTCACTCCTTCATTCTTCCTATGACCTGCAAAAACATAGCACTTGGCTGCAATACAACATTAGATGATGGAGGAAGAGAGGCGTACAGTCTTTCTTCTTCCAATAAACATGTAAATCATTACAAGCGTTGCTTAGAAAACAAGTCCAAATATGATAAACAAACATAATGCATTTATTTACCCCTTGAGGAATGGTGGCTAGCCTAGACCCCCTAGCAGTATTTTGTTTACAAAATATTCGTTTTATATCGAATTAGAGTGATTCAAAAGCCAATTTGAATTGAATTCATATGGCTACCTCATTTATAAATAGGTTTTCAAAATTATTTAAAATTATATGGTAAAATTTATAAGGAGTGTCATGTTTGATAGAGTTGCTTGTTAGTTTTTAACTAGACCAATGGTCACTGTTTGAAGTGTAACTTGTTCGATAAAGATCAGATCAATATGATTCTACTTGGAGATTAAAATAGATTAATTTTTTTCTTTCCAGTAGAAACAGGTTTTAAAAATTCTTAGGCTTGATATCACAAAATTGGTGATGAACAGACCTAGGAGGCAGAGTTTTACTACACTGTTTGAAATACATACAATCACTAAATGTTGCATAACTTTTTCATTTCACCTCCAAATGGCATGATTAAAATTGTGTCTTAAACTAGACTTGAATATATATCTCCCATGTAAACAGGTTTTGAAAAGAAGATGATTTGGTATGTCAAATATGCTAATGAGCAGTCAAGACCTAGAATTGTCACCATGCAGATTTTTCGATAAGAAGTTAGTATTTCAATAATAACTTTTTCATATAATGCCTGATTGAAGTGATTCAAATTTATTTGGAAACTAGATTCCAAGGGATATATTTCCTATGAATTTCAGATAAAAATGTTTCCATTAGACACCTTAAATATAGGATGTACTAACTTTGTCCTCAACATTTCACCTGAGACCTAGTTTTGATTTTGATCACATTTTTATTTGTGATATAAATTGAAAACTTCAAAATGGATTCTAGAACTAGATGTCAAGAGATATGTAAAAAAAAACATGATTTTCAAAATGATCCTATATGGTTACCCAAAATAGGCTTTATCTTACTGCATTTTGCCATGTAGTCCTTCAAATGAATATTGAACCATGATTTGAAGAAATTGTTTGAAACAAATTTATTATGGAAGTCTTATTGTGAATTCATTCTACTTGTTTATTTATTCTATTCTATCCTATTCTATTTTGGAAAAATAATTAATTCTTTCAAGTATAATAGAATTTGCAGTGCATCCATTTTCGTAACAAGATCATAAGTAAACTCATATCCAAATTTGAAAAATATACTTTAATGAATGTTTGGACATGAAAATTTATTTGATCATAAAGATTTGATGAGAAAGAATGTTGAAGAATGGAGTAGTGTTGTAACCTATTCTTTAACATCATTTTTTAGATTTGTCGTTGAAAATGGATTTTGTAGTTTTTTTATTTTATTTTTTTTGTTGGGGGTTTTGTTGTGGGAATCTAATTTTAGGATCTCTATTTTTAGGCATAAAGAAACATAACTAAGAGAAATTTATCTTAACTAAATTTTTAGTGTTTTTGTTTATCTTCTATTTCACTATGCTGATGATTGCCTCCCCGGAAACAGCGCCAAAATGTTGGGCTAATTTATTAACATAAATTAACACAAGTATTTAATTATCAATCCGAGTTTGTAAAACTTGGAGGCAAATCCACAGTATATGGACCTCAAATATAATCAAGTTTAGAAGATAAAATTTGAAGATTTAAAGAAGTACATATTACAAATATAAACCTATTTTAACAATTTCTAATTCATTTATGTAATATATGAGGGAAGAGGCTCCTAACTTAGGAGAACCAAGTTGTCCTTCCCTACAATACTACTTTCATGAAGATAAATCTAAGAGCACTAATTAACAATGGTTTATGATGCAGAAGATGTAAAAGAAGAGGCTCCTAACTAAGGAGGTCCAGATTGTCCTTCTTCACAATCCTACCATATCACAATCACCATTGCTTCAAACCAGAAATGCAGCAATAACTTCAAATAAGAAATGGAGAATGAAATTCAGTTTTAGTTCAAGATCAAATAGAAGGAGAATTTAACTTAAATTCTTGTGTGTCCCTTCATATGTAGATTAGAATTAAACCAATATTCATTCAGCAATCATCACACATCTAAATACATTTGAAATAAGAACTAATATATGAAAACTATGAAAATTGAACCAAGAAGTGTACTTAGCTTGGTGTGGGGGCCCTCCACCCTTGCCTTGCACACTTGAAGAAATCTTAGCTACAACAACTTTAGTAAATCAACCAAGCATGAACAACAAATTGGAATGAAACAAGTTCTTCAAATTAGCTCCCAACGCAAATTATACAAAAGTTACATATAAATTCCATTACAAAAGCCATCAAAGTCTTGGCTTTAAATAGAGGTTTAATGAAACAAATTGATATATATTTTTCTCTAACACTCATATCTACTCATATCCACCTATCTAAGTCGAACTCATCCAATTCATCCCAAGAAATATGGTCAATCCCATAAAATCTCAAAATTGCCCTATTTCCTAGGGATTTTATGGTGACTAGTCATGTTTGACCAACTTTTACCGGGCCTAATAAAGATTGTTTTGACCGAACCAAGTGGAGTTAGCTCAATCCTAGTTCCCAAACTGTCCATCCATGCATCAAACTCGAGCCCAAGTGTCCTGCAAATAGGTCATCCACATAGCTATTACGGGAATTTCTGATTCAGTCCAAAATTGCATTTGAAACTCAATTTCCATAAAAACTTCTAGAAATTGCAAAATTAAAATTAAACACCTGAATATGCATAAAATACATAAAAATGAGATGGATGTGATGGAAAATGGATGGAAAATATAAGGATTAAGTAGGTTTCCCTAAGCAAAAATAGACTAAAACTGAGGGCCAACATCTCCCCCTTGCTGATCTTCAAGCATGTCCTCATGCTTGCTTCTTCCTTTTGACCTTTCTCTTCTATATGCTAACTGACTTGCTGATGTACCTATGACTGATGAAGCTACTTGTAAAAAGGATATCTATGCTTTCATGTACTTTTTCTCTTTTCTTGTGGATGACATTCTTTACCAATATATCATTCCGGATGAGCAGCTTCAAACAACAAATAAAACTTGAATTTTGCAATACATTCTGACACAGGATTCATGTCCCTCTCAAATCAACAATTTTACTCAAAGGATCCAATAGCCAGTTGCTCTTACATCTCCCTAGGTGAAGCAAATTTTTTTATGTCTAAGCATTCACTTTCAATTTAGCCACTGTTTTATCCATGCAATATGAAAAATATGGGTCAAAAGAACCATAAAAATATCTCAAATAGAAATGAATTTGAGAAAATTGTTCGCATGGAGTCTAATTAGGCTCGTTCTAAAGAAAGCTCATGTTTTCGTTTTTCAAATTTCATTTTCATTTGCCCAGAAAAAGCAATGAAAAATAGTAGCTTCTCAAAATTGAAATGCATTTTTGATATTGAATGATCATTCAATTTGAAATCAATTTTTCTTCGAATGTTTCTCTAGCATCCTGCTCACCTCTTTTCTAATGCCCTTGACAAAGAGATGAGACCAATCCTCAAAAATATGAACAAAGTTTTGATATAAAAAGATTATAAAAACATAATAAACATGTTTTTATTAATCTATTTCTTATATTCTATCTCCTGTTTCATCAAATTAAAAAAAAAAAACTCCTTTGTCTTTGTCTTTGCAACATCTCTGCTCTGTTCATGCAAACCAGGATTCCATTAGCATAATTTTTTTTCATTCACTTTTCTCTGTATAAATCTTTATGCAAGCCTAATCTCAGCATTGTATGAAAGGAGAACAAAAATGGTTTTCAACTCTGCCCTGGTTGTAACAATTCTAAAAACAACTTGTTTCTACAAAGAAAACAAGCGATTCAACCTCTTATAGCAACAATTAAAAGATAATTTTCTTTGTTTTCACAATATACAACCCCTGTTTGACAACATCACACAATACAATCACCTACAACAACACCCATAATTCATTTATTTACACAATATACACTCTCTGTTATACATTACAATCCCCGTTGTGCAACAACACGCAACATAACCTTGTATAACAATATTAAAAAACGTGTCTGCAATACAACCCCTACTGAAACAACACTTTTAAAAGAAAATTCATCCCCTTCTCTACGTAATACAACCCAAAAAACTTTGTTTTTATTAACCAATCTTTTCATGCATTGAAATGAAACTCGGTTTTCTTATCATACTGTTTGTCCTCATGTACAGATGTAGATTTTAGGCTTGGCATGCTTTCAAAACTTTCTCATTTATTATTTCAACACGCAATCAACCAGAATAAACACCCTGTTCGTGGAAAATTTGATCCGTGAAGACACCCTGGCCAAGATTTGTTTTGATTTTTCTATCCTACGTTAAAAAATCACATGTTAACCTGAAGCTACTTCCTCGTGCATGCAAGCAAAATCACTGTGCAATTAATCTGCAGCCATGTCATCATGCAGACAATCAACTTCAGTATGCAAACACTGTGTATTAGATGAAAACTTGGCGATTTTATAAAATACCTGACTATTGTTAAAGAAGTGGCATGATCCCCTTGATTCGTGGCCCAATTAACTGTATCTCATATCGTTTCTCCCTATTAAACACTCTTATTTGCTAACTGGTGGCATAGATTTTTAAAGAAATAACAGACAATCCATATCTCAGCGAAAATCCCAATATTTCCTCTGTTGCATTTATTAACAAGAATCAAGCTTTCGATCTTACCTTATTCGCCTGCGCAATCCATGGGATTCAACTCAACGTTAAATCTTATGTATAACTGCCTTATTCCTACGCTACCTTGCTTAGCTTTGCATTTCTCTCTGCGTTTTTTATGGCTCCAGCTTTTTCACGCAGTGAAAGGAACAATCACCGCGCTGGGTTTGCATGGTAATAACATTATAGAGTTTTTTTAAATGTAGTTTGACTTTTTTACCTCTCCAAGTCATTTTCTGTTTTTCATACCTGAAGCTGCCGTGGCTGCATTCTCTCCTCCGCTGTCAAAACGTTTTGCTTCTCTCAACTGCGCATCTACCATCTTTCCTGAGCCTTAAATGGCTGTGATGGCAAAGAAATTTACGGCTCTGATCTCAACAATGGCAGAGCTCTTCTCTGTTAATACGCACAGGTGTTATTTCTGCTTGTTTCAAAACATTTTTATCATTTTACTATTTGGTTGCTGTTAGTTTTGCGTAACTACAGCTCCAACGTTTTTTCTACATCTCACGGGGTTTCAAAATTTCTTAATTCTCTACTATTTCAAATACATATTTGACTGTTTTTTATTTGATTGTCGTCCTTTGACTGGAATGCAAATAGCTCTTAATTCCTACATTCTCGCTGAGCCTCCAATGGCTATGATGGCATGAGGTTTTGAGGCGGAACTCATTAACGATGAACAAACAAAGTTTTCTTTGTTGGTTTAAATGCATATCTGACCATTTCATATTTTAATTGATGTCGTCCTTCATACCAACTCACCATACCTTTGACTGCTGTATATATTTCTTTGTTGCTACGTCGATTGCTTCCATCGTGGTTGCATGAACCATGGTTTTGTTTTGCACATTCGCCACTACCCACGGCTGTTTATATTCATTAGTCTTTGAACCCTGTTGTCAGCGCCATACTATGAAATCATATTGTTTCAATGGTTTCAAGCTCGTTCTAATGATATCCCCTACCTTTATATTCTAATATCATTGCATAATTTGCCACTTTTGTCATGCGCTCAAAGCTTTTATGCTCATTACATTTCCTTTTTGTATTCCCTTTCAAAATGCGTATATAATGTTTAATACATTTCCTTCAAAAAAAAATGCGCATGTTTGATATTTATTGAAATGATATTAACCTTACCTTTTACCATATACTTGATATCGTTGCATATTTCCATAAGGTTTTCCATTATAACTTCACCTTATTGCATCATATCCTTATGCGGATATGATAAGGTTAATCATTTCAATTTGCACTTATTCCATATGAATTGCAATGTATTTCCTTAATTTTAAAATGACCATTTTTAGTTCATGTTTAAAATTGTTTCCATAGGGTTAATGCTTGCTTTGTTTTTGTAGGTTCAACCTATTAAGTTCTCACTTTGATCCTTTTTGCATAGAGGAAAAATACTTAGGGTTAGGGTTTTGAAATGAATATGGAATATAGAAAATAAATATAGGTAAATAGATAATGATATTTAGGGTTATGAAATGTTAGGGTTATGGAATGAATGTACATATGTACATTGGATTAGGTATAGGGTAAATGAAAATGTAGAATATAGGATAATGGGTGTAGGATGAGGAAAATGTAATGAATATAAAATATGCATTCAGGTATTAACTCAATTTTCACAATGTCTAAATATTTCTACAAAAATTTGAATTTACAAGAGCAACATTTTGTACTTACTATTATTGTACTTCCCTGTAGTATTGGATGAATGTTGTTGTTCTTTAACAATATTGGATGAAGATGTCGTGATTGAATATCATAGATAGGTAGAAACATAGAGCTTATTTATGCTTCATGTTCTAGCATCCTTCATTGATTCTAGTCCATTGATTGTTGATGTTGTTCAGGTCCCTCTGCAATTGATTTATAATAACTCAGGTCCCTTCTGTCATGTATATTTTTAGGCAATATATACATGTTTTTGCTAACATTTCAGATCCCTCTGCAATTGATTTCAAAAATATTTCAGGTCCCAACTGCCAACAATACAAGTTTCGTCGTCAATTCAGCGGCACAACTAAGTTTCTTTTTGCGAACCTTCCCCCCTTGCTGATGGGAATAATTGTCCTCAAGTCTTCTTTATTCCGGAGGATGATCTCTGCAAACGCAAACTAAAGAAATGGTAAAACAAAATAGAGAATTCATATTGGCCAAACTAGTTGGTTTTCCTATATGAATTCGAATTTGTATTGTGCCACTTTCGTGGATTTTCACAACCAAACTCCTTTATTATTTTTGACCTTTTTCTATTTTTTATTTTCCAAATGTAGGTGGGGTGTAATGGAGAAGGGAAGTATGAAAGCTTATGAAAATAGGTTATATTGAAGTCATGATGTAGTAGTAAGTCTGGACTTCAACATGCTTGGTCATGGAGCTTAACATACAGTATGGATGATGAACAATATGAATTCAAATCATGAACAAATGATGATGATCAAATCATGCACAAAATGAATTCAATATGAAAGGCTTATTTGTAGATTGATGCGACTTAACATGGTAATGAACTTGACTGCTTCTTCTGATGATTATCTTCATGTCTTTTTGCCTTGATCTCGATCATGTTGTAGGGTTTGTTGGTGTTGTTGGTCAACATTGAAGAGCAAGCTTCAAGAGTTTGAGTTTCATTGAATGAACTCAAAAACAGGTGAATTTTCACTTTGCTTTGACTTGAACATTTGTATTCATATTCTGGAATATGAATTTGACTTTGAAAATTACTTCATCCATGGAGTTCACTCCTTCATTCTTCTTATGACCTGCAAAAACATAGCACTTGCCTGCAATACAACATTAGATGATGGAGGAAGAGAGTTTTACAGTCCCTCTTCTTCCAATATATATGTAAATCATTACAAGCATTGCTTAGAAAACAACTCCAAAGATTATATACAAACAAATTGCATTTATTTACCCTTGAGGAATGGTGGCCAACCTAGACCTCCTAGCGGTATTTTGTTTACAAAATATTTGTTCTATATCCAATTAGAGTGATTCCAAAGCCAAGTTAAAGTGAATTCATATGGCTACCTCCAGTATAAATATGTTTTCAAAATGGTTTAAAATGATATGATAAAAATTATAATGAGTGCCATGTTTGATAGAGCTTCTTGTTAAATTTATAACTAGACCAACAGTCACTATTTGAAGTGTAACTTCTTCGATAAATATCAGATCAATCTAATTCCACTTGGAGATTAAAGTAGATTCATTTTTGTATTTCCAATAGAAACAGGTTTTAAAAATTCTTAGGCTTGATATCACAAAATTGGTGATGAAAAGACCTAGGAGGGAGAGTTTTACTATACTGTTTTGAAGACATGCAGTCACTAAATGTGGCATAACTTTTTCATTTCACCTCCAAATAGGATGATTCAAATTGTGCCTTAAACTAGACTTGAATATATATCTCCCATATAAACAAGTTTTGAAAAGAAGATGATTTGGTATTTCAAATATGCCAATGAATAGTTCAGACCTAGAATTGTCACCTTGTAGATTTTTCAACAAGCAGTTAATATTTCAAGAATAACTATTTCATATGATACCAGATTGAAGTGATTCAAATTGATTTGGAAACTAGATTTGAAGGGCTATCTTTCCTATGAATTTCAGATAAAAATGTTTCTATTAGACACCTCCAATATAGGCTGTACTAACTCTATTTGCAACATTTCACTTGAGACCTAGTTTTGATTTTGATCACATTTTTATTTGTGATATAAATTGAAAACATCAAAATGGATTCCAAAACTAGATTTCAAGAGATATGTAAAATAAACCATGATTTCAAAATGATCCTATATGGTTACCCAAAATAGGATTGTTTTTATTGCATTTTTCCATCTAGTCCTTTCAAATGAATATTGAACAATGATTTGAAGCCTATTCTTTAACATCATTTTTAGATCTTGTCGTGTAAATGGATTTTGTAGTTTTTATTTTATTTTATTTTATGTTTTTGTTGGGGGTTTTTGTTTTGGAAACCTAATTTTAGGATTTCTATTTCTAGGCATAAAGAAACATAACTAAGAGAAATGTATACTAGCTAAATTTTTAGTGTTTTTGTTTATCTTCTATTTGAATATGCTGATAATTACCTCCCCGGCAACGGCGCTAAAATGCTGGGCTAATTTATTGACTAAATTAACACAAGTATTTAATTATCAATCCAGGTTTGTAAAACTTGGAGGCAAATCCACTGTATATGGAAATCTGATATAATCAAGTTTAGAAGATAAAATTTGAAGATTTAAAGAAGTACATATTACAAATATAAACCTATTTTAACAATTTCTAATTCACTTATGTAATATATGAGGGAAGAGGCTCCTAACTTAGGAGAACCAGGTTGTCATTCCCTACAATACTACTTTCATGAAGATAAATCTAAGAGCACTAATTAATAATGGTTTATGATGCAGAAGATGTAAAAGAAGAGGCTTCTAACTAAGGGTGTCCAGATTGTCCTTCTTCACAATCCTACTATATCACAATCACCATTGCTTCAAACCAGAAATGCATAAATAACTTCAAATAAGAAAAGGAGAATGAAATTCAGTTTTAGTTCAAGATCAAAT
>APFE030594520.1:19648-38778 GCA_000404065.3 Pinus taeda | reverse complement strand
GTTAAAACCCTCAGAGAGGGAAACAGTCCACGGCCTGCGCCAGCGTGGCTACTACAGGCAATTTATTAATAAAAGAATGAAAATTTACATAAGCTTCTCTCATGCACGGTTAACCTACAAATGACCCTCCATGCGCTTTAAATAGAATTCATGGACCAATCGGGTGTCAAGCCACGGATCAAGTGTCGGTAATACCGAGGAGAGAATGAACCGTCGGATCACTACATATCGTGACGTCGGATTGTAAGTTACAAAATGTACAACGGTAAAGAAACACACTTTACCTAACTCTATACCTAACTCTATACTAGACCAAGTTGAACTTAACTATTCCTATGTGTCGGAATATCCTAACACGGGATGCCATCAAGGAGAAATACTACCCTATCAGGAGCTATGAGGTAAATACTTAAAGTGGACCACGTTGCGATAGGGAAGGGACCAAGACATGATGGAGTTTACTAATGTTTTTCATACCCTTCACACGAAGTTGGGTATCAAGGATTCTGAGAAACATTTGGTACTCAAGTACCGCGACTACCTACACAGGTACATCCATGATGAGATGGAGTTCCTAGACATCTCATCACTCGACACAACGTACTGATATGTTGTCAATATTGAGCAGAATTTTAAACAAAAAAGTGAGACTTTTGATCTACAAATTCGAAGCAAGGGAAAGGTGACCCCAAACTGCAGAACAAAGGGCAAAGCCATGGAGGGTGACCCAAGATAACCCACCGAAGCCACAAGAAAAGAAAAACACTACTAATACAAATAAGAACATGGGAAAGTGGTGTGAGTTCCATAAGAGCTCCACTCACAACACAAATGAGTGTCGGGCCAAGCAGTCGCTGGTGGTCGAGCTGAAGGCTTCCGAGTCAGATGCATGTTCCGACTCTGAGTTAGAACCTAAAAGGGGGAATGACAAAGGGAATTATACCATTAATGCGAAGCCTAGTTCCACTTTAGCCACCACCAAGATCAATAATATTAAGCCTGAATATCCACAAGAGTGTGAATGCCTATTCCACTCACAGATGTGGGTGAAGGGTTCTCTTTTGCAGTTAATTGTCGACAATGGGAGCCAAAATAACCTCATTTTAGCAGAGTTTGTGAAGCGGCTAGGTCTACCAACTACATCACATCTGAAGTCATACGCCATCGAGTGGCTTTACCAAGGACAAGGTATTCGTATGAGCCAGCAGTGTCACCTTCCCTATAGCATCAAGCCCTTCACGGCTGAGGTATTGTGTGATGTTGCTCCTCTGGAAGTTTGTGATGTATTATTAGGACAACCATACTTATGGAAGCAACATGTTGTATATGAGTCTAGACCTCACTCTATTATTATTTCTTTGAGGAGTAATTTATATAGGATACTGTAGGTAGCCCCACCTATGACCATCTCTTTGATCTTTGCTAAGCAATGTTGTAAGGTCATCTCCCAGATTGGGAAATTTTTTTTTCTTTTTTATTCGCTCTCAAAGTAAGGGGAAGGTTGCAGCCACATCCATGGCCCCAGGGAAGGGTTCTTCCAAGCAACAGAAGTAGGTGGATATGATCGTTGAAGAATACAGGGACATCCTCTCTTCACCCGTAGGGGTACCCTTGCATTGTCAGGTCAATCATTCAATCGATATGACTCTTGGAGCACCTATACCCAATGGGAAAATATATTGCCACTCCATTCTAGAAAATTAAGAGATCAAGGAGAAAATCAAGGATTTGTTGCAAAAATGGCACATCCGACCAAGTTCCTTGCCTTTTGGGAGCCTGATTATACTTGTACAGAAGAAGGATGGGGCCTGGAGGCTCTGCATTAATTATCATGCGTTAAACAAAACCATTGTCAGGAACAAGTATCCAATCCCACGTATTGATGACCTGCTGAACCAACTCAAGGGGGGCAAGTATTTTAGCAAGATCGATCTTAAGTCTGGTTATCACCAGGTCCCAATAGAGCCCACATATGTATGGAAGACTGCCTTTAAATCCAAGGAAGGCATTTTTGAATGGTTGGTTATGCCCTTCGGGATGAAAATTTCCCCTACTACTTTTATGAGGCTAATGGATGACATCCTGCGGCCCTTCACCAACTTGTTTATGGTAATTTATCTGGAATAAATCTTCATCTTCAGCAAGAGTTGGGAAGAACACTTGCAACACATTAGGCAGGTCCTTCAAACCCTTCATCAACGCAAAATATGTGCCAACATGGAGAAATGAACCTTCTTCATGAGCCAGGTCTAATACTTGGGTTACATCATAGATGAGCATGGCGTGCATGTGGACCTGACTAAGATCCAAGTCATTTTAGATTGGCTAGCCTTGACCACTTTAACGGAGCTTCGCACATTTTTGGGCCTTAGAAATTTCTATCGGAGGTTCATGTTGGGATTCTCCCATAACACTTGGCCTTTGAGTCAGATTAATAAGGGTGGGGGAAAGAAAAGTTTTCCTGGTCTAAATCCCAACAAAAGGCATTCATTGAGTTGAAGCACCACCTCTGTTCTGGACCAGTACTCACATTTCCTAACTTGCAACAACCATTTTAAATCGAGACAGACACCTCAGACTATGTTATTGGTGAAGTCGTCACCCAGAACAAGCATCCAATGGCCTGTCATAGTGAGACACTTTCCGATACAATACATAAGTACCCCACCTATGATAAAGAGATGTATTCCATTGTGAAGACTTTTTGACAGTGGAAGCATTATATTTTGGGGAAGGAGACAGCCATTAACGCTGATCATCAACCTCTTCAGTTTATACAAAAACAGGGGAAGTTGCATAACAATCACCATTAGAAGTGGTCTAGACATCTGCAACAATTCCACTTGAACATTAAATACAAAAAGGGAAGCACCAATCATGTTGCAAACTACCTCAGTTAGCCCCCAGTTGCAGAACTAAATACTATTCTCAACTCTTGTGGTCACAATACCTCTTGGATGGCCGCAAATATTAAAAAATGATACAAAGTTCGCCTCCACATACTAGATGGTAGTAGATGGAAAGAAAGTTCTTTATTTCCATATCCATGACCCATTACTATGCTACTTGGGCCACCTTTGTCTTCCTTCAAGCGAGCATGCCAAGCTGATTTGGGAGGTGCACTACAGTCGGGTCGTGGGACACTTTGGTGTGGAGAAAATTGTGGTTGTACTAAAAAGGTACTTTTATTGGCCCAACTCTGACTAGATGTTGGGAAATATATCAAATTTTGTAGTGCCCGCGCCATCGACAAGCCAACCATCAAGAAGCAAGGCCTATAGACTCCTCTGCCTACTCCCAACCAGCCATGGGAATCCATTTCCATGGACTATATGTCTAGCCTCCCTTCTACCAAGCATGGTAATGACTGTGTATTTGTGGTCGTGGAATTTTTTTCTAAGATGGCTATCTTGGTGGCTTGCAAGAAGAGTATCACAACAAAGGACACTGTGAAACTCTTATTTGAAGGAGTATGGGTACATTGTGGGATCCCACAAACCATTATATCAGATCAAGATAGAAGGTTCCTGAGCACATTCTGGTCAAACCTCTATACACTATTGGACACCAAGCTTACCAAGTCGACTGCCTTCCATCCCCAGACTAATGGCCAGACGGAGGTCGTCAATACGATGATAGTGCACATACTCTGAATGTACAACTCCAAGCATTCTCGAACCTGGGATGAGAGACTTCCATATGTGCAGCACAGTTATAATAGAGCTCTCCATAGCTCAATTGGTCACATTCCCTTTCAAATGGGTCTAGGATTACAACCATTATGTCTGATTGATGTTTCCATGCCTCATGCGACTACACGGATAGAATCCACACATGTATTGTCCGAGGTTGATAAAGTGACCAGATTTATCAAACATCCAACACATCCTCCAGTGGGTTCATGACATCTTGGAGAAGTCAAATTCCAAGTACAAGAAGCAACATTATCAACATTGGGTGCCACACAAGTTTTAGGTGGGCAACAAAGTTTGGTTGCATTTATAGAAAGAATGCCTTACCGGAGCCCATCAGAAGCTCAGACCACTCCGATATGGTCCTTATACCATTACCAAGGCTATTGGAGACAATGATTTTGAGCTCAACATTCCCCCATTCCTTGGCCTACACCCAGCATTCAATGTGGACCACCTTCGACCATACTTCCCATCATTACTAGACACACCCAACATTGCAGAAAAACTTACACCATCAGAGTTAAACCCATAATCCATGGAACAGGCCACAATTAATTAGGTTATGGACATGCAAGTTAAGAACACTTGCCAGCAGAAGATACAACTATATCGGGTTGTCAAAGCTGGCCAACTCCTCCACCAATGCAAGTGGCTCAGCGGGGACCAAGTTCAAAAAACGTTTCCCTATCTCATGGAGGCACTTAACACAATGGGGACCATTGCTTCCTAAGGGGGGAGGAATGATCCAAGAAAATGTTGGTGGCAACTCATCTATTCCACTGGGACCCCCACCACTATCTCTTTATTTTTTCAGTTTCCTTAATTGTAGCACAATTTATTATTTTTGGCAGTTTTTCAATTCCTAAACTTCCAGGGTTGTTTTAAGGCCCTAAATGAAGTTTTTTGGGAAAATCAGTTCCAATGGAGGTCCATGACCTATTTTTTACAGTAATAAGTTGTATTCCATGGATATATATTTATAATGAGGTATTGTGCATGTCAAACGAAGATCATATGCCAAATTTACGACCCTAGGAAATTGATGTACCAATTTAACCAAACAGGGCCCATAATTTTGGCGCTTCATCTCCTAGGGTTAGGTTTTTTTAATGTTTAGGGCTTTCCATTGTATCTCAATAATAGTAGGCCTTCAAGCATCATTGTAACACAATTCATAGGTATGTGTCCACCACATCTCTTCTCATAGATAAGCTACCATCGCTCGAGCTGGTCTTATTTACATTTTGTTTGTAAGCATATTTCAGTATTTGATATTAATGAAATGGAGTGTTATTTCTGTTGCATCTCAGTATTTGTGGTTATATATGTAATTCTTTTCATTCCTATTCAAATTTGTATCAGTACAGGTACAGGTGCAATTGCACAGGATGTGGACTATTGCCTTACAACAGATGGATTGGTCAGATTTAGGGACAGGATATATGTGCCAGATAGTAGTGAGATCAATAAGGGGATCTTGATGGAGTTTCATTTGAAAACATATTCAAGTCATCCATGTTGTCAGAGGACATTGAATGGAGTGAATAAATTTTATTGTTGACCAAACCTGAAGAAGGATGTAGCAGACTTTGTGGCTAGATGTTTCAATTGTCAGCGTGTGAAGGCAGAGTGTAAGAATCCAAGTGAACTGCTACAGTCGATTATGATTTCAAAATGGAAATGGGAGTTCATTTCCATGGAATTTATCACAGGTTTTCCAAGGATAGTGAGACATCATGATTCCATCATGGTTATTTTGGACAAATTGACAACGGTTGCGCACTTCATTCCAGTGAAGTCTTCATTATCAGCTAGCAATGTGGCACACGTACTCATCAGAGATGTGGTTAGATTAGATGGAGTTCTAAAGAGGATTGTGTCAGACAAGGATGAAAATTTCACTTCCAAGTTTTAGAAGGAGTTATTTGTAGGTTTGGGCACAGAGTTGACCTTTAGTACAACTTATCATTCACACACCGATGGATAGATAGAGATGGTCAACAAGATATTGGAGGACATGTTGAGGATGTATGTGATGCATCAACAGTGAAAGTGGGAAGAATATCTTCCACTAGTAGAGTTCGCTTACAACAATGGTTATTAGGAATATTTAAAGATGAGTCCATTTGAGGCATTGTATGGGTGGAGTTGCAATACTCCCAATAATTGGAGTGATCCAGTTAACAGGGTATTGATTGGACAGGACATGTTGGTGAACATGGAACAAGAAATACAGGTAATCAATAAAAATCTGAAGGCATCATAGGATAGGCAGAAGAGTTATGCATATTAGAGCAGGTTATTCAAGGATTTCTAGGTTGGGGAACACGTGTACTTGTGCATCAAACCAAAGAAGGGATCCTTGCGGATTGGATCATGTGCCAAGCTGGCACCATGATTTTGGGGACCCTTTAGAATTATTGAGAGGATTGGGTCAGTAGCCTATCAACTTGCACTACCTCCAATTGAAATTCCATGATGTTTTCCATATTTCATTGCTTTCGAAGTATGTTAAATATGTTGAGCATGTGATTGACTAGTTTGTATTGCAAGTGGAACCAAATATAGAATTCCAGTTGAAGCCTCAACGTATATTTTATAAAAAGGTTATCATGCTCTGAAACCACGTAATCAAGAAAGTTAAGGTGTAATGGAATCAGTTTGGGCCTGATGAAGCTACATGGGAGATGATGGATCAAATGTTGGCTATGTATCCTTCATTGTTTTTCCAGTTAAGGAAAAGAAGTTTTGGTATGGTGTTTTGGTATATGTATTTGGTATATGTTTTGGTACATGTTTGATGGTGTTTTGGTGTATGTACATATGTATATGTATGTAAACACTACCATGATAAGTGTTATAAATATCCAATAAGCAGTATGGATGTCATGTCATTATGATGTTATGTTTGTTATGTTTTCATGTTGGTTTGCTTCTCAACAGGTTGATCATTGTAAATACTACAACAATCTAAGTTATCAAGTTCCATCAATAGTATTTTTTCCTTACAACAGTCTTGTGGTTATAGGTGTTGTTAAACACCGAGGATGGTGTTCCCCCAAGGGGGAGGGTTCTGTAACAACCCTAGTGAAAATTTCATGTAATAAAAGTTAATAAAGGCAAAATAACAACCATGGTTGATGGGACAGTTATTCCAAGCTGAAAGTTGGGCAAGACATCCTAGTGTGGGTGTTAATTTGGTTAATTATGGCTTAGGAAATTGGAAAAGGCAATGGCTAAGGCTTTGGAAGGGAAAATGACATTTTGGCACATTTATTTATGAAAATAATGGAAATTGGGAGAAAAGGGAGGTGAAAGGTCACAGGTTGCATGTGAGGAGAAAATTAAAGAAAAATAATGGAAAATGAAGAAAATAGAGGCCTAATTGACAAAAATGCTTTTGAGGATCAATTTGTAATCTTTTGCCAGTTTATTTTTGGACCTCTCTCATTATTCTCCATCTCTCTCACTCTTGGACACTTCGATTTTTCTTGGAGTACTCTTGGAGGGTGTGGCATATTTAGAGTTTTGGAGCAAGAAGACAAGGAAGAGCATGAAAGTGAAACAGTACATCGGGATCAAAAGATATATTGAGTTTTCCTTGTAGGTACCGAGTTGCATGTATGTTTTCCTCACTAGTTTTGGCATGCATGACATATGCATGTGGTTTATTGGTCATAATCTGTCACTGGCATGGAGGATTTCCTGGATTGATAGTGGACTTGCCTAGCCTTTCCATTTCCTAAATAACCATGGTGAGTGTGGATTTATTTCCTTGTTTTGTTTTGGTTGGTTCTCATGTTTCCTTTACCTTGGGCTGGGTTACTAGTTCCTGGAAGCCCTGGTTGGACAAATGCTCTGGAAGCCCTGTAACAGCTTGGGTTGAGTTACTAATCCTGGAAGTCTTGGTTGGATAAACACTCTGGAAGACCTAGTTGGGTAAGAGTTACTAGTCCTAGAAGCATTGGTTGGAAAACTTCTCTAGAAGCTTGAAATAAGATGTGGGTTAAGTTACTAGTCCTGGAAGCCTTGGTTGGAACAAATATTATGCAGCCTTGGAAGGCTTGGTTAAAGACCAATCTGATGATGGTTTTGTGATGTCCAATCTTGGGGTGGAACCATTATTTGATGGGTTGAGGTGGATGGCCTCTTAAAGCCTTAGATGGTTTTGGATTGATATGTTCTATGAGATTCCACATTCATTCTTGAAATATGGCACAGGAGTGAATGGCTAAAGAGATATTTGGCTCAACCATTCTATGGTCAGGTGGAACGTTGAAGCCTGGTTTGGATTTTGCATCATCAATATGAGGTTATTTATCCTTGCATTTATATGAGTATTATACTTGTTTATATGTGGATCATATTGGTGGGCTCCAGTACTGCAGCAATAATGCTGCAACTCCTGGGACTCCCTTCTTTACTTTTATCAACCCGGTAGTTCATAACAAACTTGGAAGCGACGGTGTTGTATGCACAAGTACTAGCTCTTTCCGCAGCTGTCACTTGGTCAGCTGGCACAAGTCCGCTAGGGGCTTAAGCCAACTTCTATGAGCTCTTAGAAGAAGCTTTTTAATTGATGGATGAAAGCTAACTCGAAGGAAGATAATCTATTTGCGAAAAGAGATTGAAAAACTGAAGGAAAGCACAAACCCTAGCAAACCCTAATTCTACCAGTTAGTCCTACTGATGCAAATATGATAATGCAAACTACTGAAAGAGATGCCATTACATCTATGAAGGTAAAATACATGTGTCTAGACTACCTCTGTCTTAAGAAAACATCTTTCTGTATTTTTGATTAAGTTGTCAGTTTCATCATGCATATGCTTTCACTGTTCTTTACTGTGCAGGGGTGGATCAAAGAGGAAAGATGCTTGGAATAGGTTGGGAAAGTTCAGAGAGGGTCTAAGGAGTCCCTAACACCCTTCCAGAGAGTTTCAAAAAGTTTGGCTATCAAGAAACCTCATTTGTGAGCTTCTACAGGAAGTCTACAGGGGTTCTACAGGATGTTCAGAGATTTCTACAGGATGTTCAGAAATTTCTACAAGATGTTTAAAAAGTGGATTTTAGAGGATGGGTGAGTGAGGGAAGGTGCATGAATGGATATGGAGGTAGGATAGGGGCCTGGAGTGACCCAGGGACTGGTGGATGGAGTGGTGATAAGGTGTAGAAGGCTGACTTGGCTTGAAGAAGGCTGAAACAATGATTGAGCAAGAAGGTAGGGTTACGTGGGCAAAAGGACAGATGAGGGATGAGGAACCTAGCTAGGAGATGGAACGGTTGGCTTTGATGAAGCTTAGGTGGATGAAAGAGTGGTGGAGATTCTCTACACAGTGTAAATTCAACCGAATCAACAAAGTCTTACAAATAATCAAAGTCTTAGCTAATCTAATCTAACTGACAATAAAATGAATGAACAACAGCTTTATTTCGGAAGAAAACCATGTACATCAACTATGCAATGAAACATTTCATAGATCTGAACCCATAACTAACTTCTGCAAATGAAAACAGTACACTAAGGATTGCATGGTCAAGAAAACTAGTGTTTTTGTTGGGACAACACGGTTACTTCAATTCCAGCCCCTGATCCAATAAGGATGAGGTGAAACCGAAAGTGTTGTTGACCCTTTTCTTGGAGATTTTTTCCTGTTATTATCCTACCAATGTATTTTAAACATCTGAAGCAATTCTATTCATAAACAGTGACCTATTTAATCAACACAACTAAATCTGCCTAACAGAAATACGTTTCAAATGCATAAAAGGAAAACAACAATGCATAAAGGAAAGGTAACAATACAAAAAGGAAGCCCTAGGCTGTCAAGTTGGGCCCAACCCTGAGAGCTATGGCTCCTATAGAAAACTCAGAGTTGATATAAAATCGGACTGCTTCTCATTATCAAAAAAATAGTCATAAGTCAAGAGTTATGCCAAAAATGGCTACAAGAGAACAAGCTAAAGCTAACAGCACTGTAGTGCAAAATATACAATGGTTTCAAAAGTACCTTACAAAGGCTGAGGCCTTAACATTTATACACCACGAGGGCCCCAGCTGGCCTCCTAAATCTATGGGACTTGGCTATCCAAACTGTGAGTAGACAACCCCTTCGAAAATCTGCTTGGTTGCCTTCTAGATCTGGTTTTGGTGGCCTTTGGACCTCCGAGTTGGGGGTGAAGATCCCGTGGAAGGGCCATTTAATGTCATAGACAACCCCCCTACGAATCCTCACCTCAAGCTTGGTTGTCTTATAGCCCATGCTTTCTCGGTTTTGCTCCAACATGTGTCAAAAAACTTGAAATGAGCACGTGTTAGCCACCTAGGAAGAGTGACTACCCTTATTCGTACAAATGACATAAACATATTGAAAAATAATGCATAAGCTATGAAAAATGAAGGATTGAACCAAGGATAATTAAGGCAAATGAGCCCAACAAGTTACCAAATTTGGGGCTCATCATCCCCCCCCTGCTAAAAGGGTTGTTCATCCTCTGAGCAACTAGTCCAGCTCCTCGTCTTTCATTGCTTTGATCGCCACCCTCACATCCCAGGCTACTGAAGTAGTATCCTCCTCATTGTCATGAAATCTGGCCTTCCTTTCCACCTCTTCCCACTGCTTATGCTCTTCTTCTTCTGTGCCTCCTTCTAACAATCCCAAAAGCAAAGGTGGACTTAGCTTGAGGCCTATCCAGCTGGCCTGGAGGTTCTGCATAGAATTCTTGTAGAGAGGCACTCGTGCGAAGGCCTCCCTCATTCTAGTTGGAGTGTGATATTCCCTGATTTTGAGGCTGTGGGACAATGTGTTCCACCTACGGGTGCAAGCATGAACACAATTGTCCCCTAATAATCGCTCCATATCCTCGAAGTGTGCTATGGCCTGAGCCTACCGATCCATGTACTCTAATAAAGCTTGAGAGTTGGTTGCTAAGTGCTGGTGAGCAGATATCAATGCTGTGGGGTCCCCTGGCTCTGCTCTAATTAGCAGTGGTTCATGTAGTTCTCGGTCCATGACATTTCTGACCTCTACCGCTCTCTTTTATTCATGGTTTAACCATGAGGTCATTGCCATCAACGGCATGTCCCCTACTACTATGTTGGGGTCCCACGAGGTTATGTTTGAAAGGGCCAAATTATGAAGGTAAAACTCTGATAGCTTAGCCTTATCTTCTTATGAACTGCTGTTACATAAATCCATGAACTGTTGGGGGTTTTGGATTTGGGAGATACCCCTCTATGCCAATGTGTTGATTTGGAATTGCAGCCACTGATCCTTGAGGTATAGGCCATAGGATTTGGTCGGATGCCTACATTGCAAAGCTTCCATTGCCCAACTGGCCATGCAGGCCAGTTGTGCCTCCTTTTCTTGCATCTGTTGTTTTAGAGATTGTATCTCTATGCCTGCCTACAATTCCCTTTCCTGCAGTTGCCGGTTTAGTCTCTCCATATCAGCTTGCATTCCTTCTTTTCCTTGAGCATCTGCTGTGGTGTCCTTGGCTACTGTGTCCTCTTCTTTCCTCTGTCCCTGTAGTTGTAGCTGCTGTTTAAGCAGCTCATTATCTTCTCTTAACTTGGCCTATTGGGAGCTTTCCACATGCCGTACTCTTGCCAACTCCCATTGGGTTTCCTTGAGCTTTTCCTCTAGAGGCCCTATATCTGCTACCCCCTTGGATTTAGCGATCTTCATCCAAGTGTGGGTTCGTACTCTTTCTTCCTCTAGCGCTAGAAACAGTGGCACTGTGAATTTTTGAGGAATAATTTTGCTGGCCTCTAAAAAGTTATAATAAGAGCCCAGGCTGGGCTGGGGGCTTGGTTCCATGATGATATCAGTCTTCTTCTCCTCCTGTGATGACGTGGCTGCTCTTTCCTCCATCTGCTCAATCTCTTTCAGCCTAGCCAAAGTTTCCTGTAGAATGGCCTCGGCATCCTATAGAGAGGCTTCCGAGTTCAATTTCTCCATCCTTTCCCTCCATTAGGATGTTTTCGGGCTCCCCCGCTCATAAGTAATGGATGCCTTGGAGGGGGACCTATCCTTTGGTGTGGTAGGAGTATCCACAATTGTGATTGGCTCTTTTGATGGGGGCTCAGGTCTACCAGTCTTAATCCTCACACTCCTTCTTGCTTTAAAATACAGAGGAGTCTCCCTTTTCCGCTTTTCCTTCTGCTTGGGAGAGGTACTTAGGGTGGCCAACACAGCTGCTGCCTCCTTAGCTAGAATTTCGGCCGATTTCTCCTTTTGCTGTCATTTTTTCGGACTTCCTGTAGAAAGTCCTGTAGTGGCTAGTTTCTGGCTTCCTGTAGAAGCCATTTTTAAACTTCATGTAGAAATAGCCTTCTAGCTTCATGTAGAAGCAAATGGCACTGCTTTAGCCTGCTTCGCTGCGGGTGATTTTTCCTTTAGCTTGGCTGAGGTTGCCTTTTCCTTTAGCTTGGATGAGGCTGCCTTAGGGGTGCCTTCACTTTCTTAGACTTGCTCAGTCCTTTCTACCCTGCTGTGTAGTATTTTCTCCCTGGGTGTTGGTGTAATTTTATCACCCACTGTTTTGGCAGCTTGGCCTTTTTCTTGTGTTCCTTTCTGTCCCTTCTTTGGTGTTTTGCCTGGGGTTTCTTGTCCTTTAAATTTATTTTCTACCTGAGTGTGCTCCTTTTCCTCGTTGTTGGAGGAAGTTAGCTCCTCGGGCAAAATTCGGATGCCATCATCCTTAGACATATTCCGAAAAATTTCCCAGGAGAGAGGGACAGTGTAAGTGTGGAGTGCATCTTCCACGAGGAGCTTGATAAGCCCATGATGGGCTAGCTGGTCTAGTGTCCCCTCCCTCAGCTTTGTGGCACACTCAATCATGGATTGGAGGAGGAAGTAGGGAATGCTCAATTTCTGTTCTGAGGGTAGGTCCATTTGGTGCCTGAGTTCTGTTACCAGCCAGAAATGATAGCCATACACGATGCTAAATCGCCCCTCACACATAATATACTTCATAATTTGGAGGTTGACTTCACTCCAGAACGGTTGTAGGCTAGTTCTTCGAACTCCATTCTTGTCCTCTGAAAATTGTTCCTTTGGCAAGAAGAACTCTTTTTTAGCTTTCTGACCCAATTTTCTCTCCTCCTTATCCCAGGGTACCCCCATCGGTAGATCAGTTACTCTGCTAATGAGCTGTGGGCTGAGTCTGAGGGTCAACCCTCTGAAGTTAACAACAGCCAATGTCTTTGACTTCGGCTTCAGGGACCTTAGGAATTCTTCTATAATTTCATCATCGTGACCTTGAAGCTTGTCATAGAATGACATCCAGTATGCACGGGAAAATAAGTCCACCAGTCAGGGGTTTCCCGTAATTTCTTGGAGTCCGAAGGTTCTTTTCTAATAAACCCTCCCGGCATGGTGAAAAAGACTTTGTTTTTGTTTGCGCTTTGAGCAGACAGGGAATTTTGGGTGTGTTTCCTTCTCAGAGCGTGAAAAATAGTACCTATAGGCTTCTTCCTTTCAATTCCCCTGTTTGGACTTGACTGCTAGTGTACAGAAGGAGGACTTCGGGATTTTTCTAAACAGAGTGCAGAGCTACGTCTCCATCATACACACAGTCATATAAAATTCAAAATGTTTCACTGGTGAGCCTTGACAGTGTCTCAATTTTTCTACAGGAGGGATTTAATTCAAGACTCGTGCAGAAAATCTCGCATGCAAACCACGAAGAAAATTTCATACAGCGATAAGGAAACGACTTTTGAATTCACAGACAGAGTTGCATTTACATTTTCCCTACCCCCTCAACATGTCGAATTCACCACCTTTTGAATTATTTTGCATGGGAAAGTTATGTTCAGGCCTACCTCACTAAGAATTGCCACCCTCGACGTGAACAGTCCAAGCCTCTTCGTATGCTGGTTTTCCTGTAGCGCAGATTCCAGTAGAAATCGTTCACAGCTTTTGGAGGACATTACGGTGGTTCTTGAAGAGTCTGAGCGGCAGCAGGACGTTAGAACAGACCCAGAACTTGGGCTAACAACTTGCGGAGGAGGAGGACGCGTACTCGGCTGCAAAACGGTTGTGGGTGTAAATGACAACAGTGTATCATGAGTTATTCGACCGGCTGATTTTGAAATGCTGTAGAATTCATGGCGCGGAGGTGAGCTGTCCCGGTCGATCCGTTGGCCGACGTCACAACCATCATTCCTCGGCGTGCCCCTGGCCGCCGAATTCTTCCCTCTACATTCATCATCGCTATTCCTGTCATACTGCCGCTTCTCCCCGACTGGACACTTCCCACGTGTCAATTGCCCGTCTTTTCGACATAACCAAGCCCATTCGGATCCTACGAGGCCGTCTGACTGGCTGTGGGTGGCCAGTTGAATGGCTACCAGACTTTTTCAATCCATCCATTCTCACAGTCATGCACATTTAGAGTATAGCTTATGTAATTTGACGAAATAAGGTTAGGCACTTACTTGTGCGGCCGTGGACATGGTTTTTTCAGGTTTCGGGATGAGGAATGTTGGATCTAATTGCTGCTGCTTCATGCACGGCTGCTGGAGCTCCTCTTCCATTGGCAGCTGATGGCTACAAGACCTTGAGACCTGATTTCCTGGTGGTGAATGTTGCATCCACCGGCTTTGTGAGTTGCTGGTGTCTCCATGGTATGTGCTCCAGCTGGATCAGCTACTACAGGATTCCTGTAGGATATCCTGTAGCCATTTCTCCTCCTGGGGTGCATGCTGAAATAAACGAAGGCGTGTTCACAGTTGAAGGGTCCTAAGGTCGCCTTGACAGGTACAGTGTGCGAGCCCCTACATTCTTTATTTTTCATTTGAAAAAAACAAATTTTTATCTGAGAAAACAGGGTTCTGGTATGACTGTGCAGGTATCTTCAACCAGATGGTGGCAATGGTGGTGAAAAGAGGTGAAACAAGTGGAGGATGGAAGAAAAGAGTGGTTGCATGCCTCCTCAATAGACTTCAAGCTTCAAATCCTTGTCCATAATCAATTCTGGCCCGCCCAAAGGCTCTACAAGATGTTTCCTGTAGAAATACAGAACTTCCTGTAGAAAGTTCTGTAGCTTCCTATAGAAGGTTAAACCATGACCAGATTGTGTCTGAACCTTGGAAAAAATGAGTGTTCATGGAGGGAGTGTATGTAAGGTTGCCTGGTAGCCTGGTAGGGACCCTTTTCCTTGAGTTGAGAGGCCTCCTTTTTGCATTGTGTTCCTGCAACCTGCAACAATTTCCAGAGATTAAACTTGTTTTTTCTGTTTCTTCCTTCTTTTCCTTTTTTCTCTTCTCTTTTTTCTCTTTTTTCTCTTTTTTTTTTTTTTTTTTACGAGACAGCAGGGGCGCCTCAATGAGGTTTTCACCCATACTATCTGCCTTGGGCGCCTCAAAGAGGTTTTCACCCAAGGATCTTTTTATTCCAATTATTTTTTCAGAGAGACAACAGGGGCGCCTCAGAAAGGTTTTCACCCAAAGATATTTTTTAATGTGTTCTTTTTTTTTTTTACAATGATGCTTAGGGTGTGCCCAAAATAGAGGCAGAACACTTCTCTATGACTAGCACTGATTTTTCCACAGTTTTGATGAACTCTTGCCTCGAAAGAGGTTTCCTATAGATCTTTAGTTGATGCCCATTGATGAGCATGGGGATGGCTTCTTCATCAATGGTCCAGATAAGGACGGAACCATTGTCATTACACTTCTCCACTGCATATGGTCCTAGCCATATTTTCCTCAGCTTCCCTTTGAAATCCTTATGTCTGGAATCATACAGCAGTGCCCAATCTCCCGGCTAGAATTGTTTTTCATTGAGGTGCTGGTCATGCCATATATTCCTCTGAAGTTGAACCACTTCTGAGTGGAGGAGGGCCTGCATTCGGTGTTCATCTAACCCATTCAGCTGCAATAACCTTTCTTGTTGAGCATGACAAAGATCTAGGTCCAGCTGAGCTGCCATCCTCAATGTGTTGTACTCAAACTCGATTGACAACAAAGCTCTCTTCCCATAGACCAGCTCATAAGGTGTGAAACTGGTTGTGGTCTTCCAAGTGGTGTTGTAGGCCCAAGTGGCCTCAACCAGGCGATCTACCCAATCCTTTCTGTTGTTGCTCACCACCTTAGTCAAAATCCCTTCTAATGCTCTATTGGTGACTTCCACCTACCCATTTGCTTGAGGATGATATGGGGTGGATGTCCTATGCTTGATCTTATGATGAGCGAGAAAGTCTTCAATTAAGTTGGAGGTCAACTGGCTTCCTTGATCGGTGACTAACTCTCTTGGGTAGCCAAATTTGTAGAATATGTTTTCTCTTAAAAACTCAGCCACCTTTTCTTCTGCTGCTACTTTTATTGCCTTGGTTTCTGCCCACTTTATCAAATAGTCTGTGCACACAATGATGTAAGACCTTTGCTTTGAAGGAGGGTTGATAGGACCCACAAAATCCATACCCCACTTCTCAAATGGCTCAAGAGTCACTTGAGGTTGGAGAGGCATTTCGTCCCTTGGAGTCGGTTTCCCCATCCTTTGGCATTGGCCACATTGGCTGATATATCTTCTGACATCTTGATGAAGAGTGGGCAATAGTAGCCTGCGTGTAGAATTTTGAAGGCAGTCCTCTTAGCTGCAAAATGTCCTCCACAAGGCCCATCGTGACAGGTTAGGAGGATGTCAAAGACTTCCTCCTCCCTTACACAACGCCTTAATATCTGATCGGGGCCATGTTTGAATAGATTGCCCCTGATCCAAGTGAATGAGGCACTATTCCTCACGATTCTGCTCTTCTCCTTTGAGGATAGATGCAGAGGGAACTGTGCTGAGACCAGATAGTTTTCTATATCAGCAAACCACAGAGAGAGTACCGAGATAGAAAACAGATGTTCATCTGACATTGAGTCATCCACTGTTCCTTCTTCACCTACAGGAAAATCCAATCTAGACAAGAAGTCAACAACAACATTTTCTTTTCTAGTTTGTCAATGATAGTCAAATCAAACTGCTGTAACAAAAGTAACCATCTAATAATACAAGCGTTCACATCAGGCTTATTCATTAAATATCTAATTGCAGCATGGTCATTATGTACAAATGTTTTATAGCCAGTGATGTAGTGTCGAAACTTGTTCAGGGAATGGACCACGGCCAAGAACCCTTTCTTAGTTATAGTATATTTCATTTCTGCCTTGGATAAGTTTTTGTTGACAAAGTATATGGCATATGGAAATTTTTCTTCAACTTGTCCTAAGGCTGCTCCTATGGCTTTGTTCGAGGCATCAGTGTGGATGTGGAAAGGTAGGGCCCAGTTTGGGCCTCTCAAAATTGGGGCAGACACCAACTTATCCTTCAACTCATTCAGAGCCCTCTGACAGTCGTCAGTCCATTTAAACTCAACATCTTTTGCTAAGAGGCCAAATAATGGCGAGGCTAGCTTACTGAAGTATTTAATGAATCTTCTATAATATCTCACTAAACCTAGGAAACTCCGAACATCTCTTACCTTCTGAGGAGGTGGGACCTTTTTGATGATAGCAATTTTATTAGGATCCACCTGTAATCCTTCGCGGGAAATGGTATGACCTAACATGGTCCCTTCAGTCATCAGGAATTCACATTTTTCAGGGCTGAGGGACAGGTTCATCTCAATGCACTTGCTCAAAACTTTTCCCAGGTTGGACAAGGCCTCTTGGAAACTAGACATGTAAGGAGTAAAGTCATCCATATTGATTTCCACCAAATCATGAACCAACTCGGCAAAGATGCTCAGTACAGCTCTCTGGAAAGTGGCAGGGGCATTGCATAGCCCAAAGGGAAGGAATCGGTAGGAAAAGGTACCCCATGGACAAGTGAAAGTGGTCTTATCTTGGTCCTCCGGGCTGATTTGGATCTGATTATACCTACTGAACCCATCTAGGAAAGAGAAAAACTTCTTTCCTGCCAGTCCATCCAACACTTGATCTATGAAAGGAAAAGGGAAGCGGTCTTTCTTGGTGGCTTTGTTCAGTTCTCTTCAGTCCACACAGATTCTCCATTTCGCATTTTTCTTGGGTACCAACACCAAAGGGGAAACCCATTCGCTATCCGAGATGGGGTAGATGAATCCTACATCCAACAATTTTTGCACTTCTTCTTTAACAATGTCCTTAAGGGCTGGATTCATTCTGCTCTGAGGTTTCCTGACTAGTTTACAGCCCTCCTTAATGTAGATATGATGGGTACAGACCGAAGGATGGATTCCTTTCATTTCCTTGTAGTTCCAGGCAAAAGCCTCCAAATGGCGGGTCAAGAGGCTACATAGCTCCTTTTCTTGAGAGGGAGAGAGAGAGGAGCTGATATTTAAAGTTCTTTCAGGGCCAAACTCCACATTCTTAACTCTGAGAGTGGTCGGATCAGTCACACATAGGTCCCCTAAAGCACTGGCTTGGGTATCTTCCACCAACTCTTCCAAGGATAGTGCACCAGGGGGAGGATTTTGGATTAATTTCTCAATCAAATCATCCTCGGTTTGAGGACCTCTCCTGGTGGCCTCTACTGTGCATAATGGTGCAGAGTAGACCTCATCCGCTTCTCCTTCTTCCAACCAGAGGGGTAAGTCATGTTCTAGCAGAGGTTGGGCAAGAGGGTATAGGACTAGCTGTTTGGACATAGGCCCATTTTTTATGGTCATGCTTCCTGCTCGACAGCTGATGTAAGCATCCGCAGTAGCCAGTCAAGGCCTTCCCAAAATGAGGGGATATCTAGTGAGTTTTGCCTTTGGCTGAAGGACCAAAAAGTCTGCAGGGTACTCCTAGGAGTCGACAGAGACCAAAACATCTTCCATAATCCCTTCGGGAGTCACAGTGGAGCGGTCTTCCAATTGCAGCACTGTCGAGGTCTTCCTTAAGGAACTCTGAAGGTTGAGCTTAAGCATGGTGTCCCTGGTCATCACATTAATGGTAGCCCCTAGATCAATCAAGGTGTGTGGTATGATGGTGCCATTGATGTGAACATCAACTACAGGACTCCCAGGGTCCAAATACTTTGGACAGATTACTTGCCCCAACATAAGATCAGACAATTGTCCTATGACATTGATAGTTGAGGCATCTCTCTTTCGTCTGCTTGGGTGCCTGAAACACTTCTCCTTAATCAATTTGTTGTATATCGGTACGTCTTTTATGGCCTGGAGGAGTGGTATTTTCACACACAACTGCTTGATTTCTCCCAGAATCTTAGTCTCTTCTGGGTTGGGTTGTGTGGTTATTATGAGTCACTCAGGAAAGGGTGGAATGGCTTGGGGTTCACTTTCCTGTTTCTCTTCCTCCTCCTCTAGGGGAGGAGGTTGGCACTCTGGAAGGACCTTCCCAGATCGCAGGTTGATCTCTTGGATCTCCACAGCATAGGTAGGGCATGTTGTCTCTGTAGTATATACCTGCTGGGCATGTCTATTGTTGGGGTTCGGGTTCGGTTGAGCAGGCAT
>APFE030594520.1:8024-18816 GCA_000404065.3 Pinus taeda | reverse complement strand
AGAAGGTATATGAGTGGATTGGTTGGGGTTATAATAAGCTTGGGATGTCCCTTGCATCCCCTGCTAGTAAGGTCTGGGCCCATGTGGCCTCCTCTGGTTGAGGAAGTAGAGAGGTTCAGTTGTCGCCTCAGTCCCTAGGTACATGGCTTTAAATCCAGGCAAGGTAGGGCATTGGTTGGTGGGGTGGTCTTCCTCACAAAAGAAACATACCTCTACTGAGTGCAATGGGCATTCATTCTTGGGATGCTTCCTCGTGCATCTAGGACAAAAAATGGCCAAAGCCCTCTCAGCTTCCTCTTTCTTTTGCTGAATTCGGAAGGTATCAAGTTGCATGGCAACAGTCTGTCTCATCTCACTCTTGAGGTCTTCCATCTGGTTAGCAAACTCATGCTTGGAGAAAGTGGTACTAGCTGAAAGATGATTCCCCCTACCTCTCTTTTGGGCCGCCCTAGAATGGTTTCTAAACACGGTCTTTATGTCCTCATAAGGTAGTTGGTAGATGTCTCCTCCAGCCAGCATGTTAAGGGTGTCTAGAAGGTCTTCAGGGACTCCTCGGAGCAAAACCAGCTTCAGAGATTCCGGGTCAAGTGTGCACCTAGCTCATTTATAACTGAGTTGGAACCTTTCCTCGTAGTCTTCTCAAGATTCATCGCTTCTCATGGTCATCTGAAAGATTTCTCCCTTAGTTTCCTTGGATCTAAAGTAGTCCCGGTATTTGGCATTGAAATCTTGCTGCATCTGAGCCCAAGTGGTGATACTGTATCCAGGTAACCCCATGAACCAGCGTAATGCTACGTCCTTGAGGGTAGAGGGAAAGAGTTTCAACTTTTTCTCATCCTTAGCATAGCCATAAGTTCAACAAATGACAACAAACTCAAACAGGAAGGTATCAAGGTCTTCAGTAGTCAGTCCATGGAAGTGAGGTAAAGCAAAGGGACTTATGTTTTTCATTTTCATGTCTCCATTAGTCTCTTGGATGGAAAAGGCACCTTCTATTCTCTCATCTTCTCTTCTACCATTTCGGTTTTCAGCCATGGCTTCAGATGGAGTGTTCTCTAACTCTTATTCTATTATAGGGTCTTCGTATATCTCAGGAGGTTCACCTATAGGTTCTTCTGGCTCACTGTCACCAGAGAAGAGAGAAGGTTGACTCAGTGATGTGGTGGGGGTGTTGGGTAAGAATTTTCCAGTTTTATCTCTATTCCTACGAGGCATGAAATGGAAAGACTTTTGATTGCTTTTGTTTTTTTCTCTACTGGTACCTGCAAAACTAAAATAGATTGAACTGCAACTAACTATCTTGCTGAAATGAAAGCAAGAAAGGACTAATCTACTTTGCAGAATTGAAATTGCGGAATTGAAATGCTAAGCTACGATTGCAGAATTGAAATTGCGGAATTGAAATGCTAAGCTACGCTTGCGGAATTGAAATGCTAAGCTACGCTTGTAGAATTGAAAGGCTAATCTATGAAAGCAAGAAATTTCTACTCTACTTTTGTAAAAATGAAATTGCAGAATGGAAATGAAATAAACTACTTAGCAGAAGGTCGTAGGAAAAAATAGAAGAAAAGCAACAATCACCAATACTCTGATGCTTCCCCGGTAATGGCACTAAAAAGATGGTGGGATCCAGTATTGCAGCAATAATACTGCAACTCCTGGGACTCCCTTCTTTACATTTATCAACCCAGTAGTTCGTAAAAAACTTGGAAGCGACGGTGCTATATGCACAAGTACTAGCTCTTGTCGCAATTGTCACTTGGTCAGCTAGCACATGTCCGCTAGGGGCTTAACCCAACTTTTATGAGCTCTTAGAAGAAGCTTTTTAATTTATGTATGAAAGCTAACTCGAAGTAAGCTAATCTATTTGCGAAAAGAGATTGAAAAACTGAAGGAAAGCGCAAACCCTAGCAAACCCTAATTCTACCAGCTAGTCCTACTGATGCAAAGATGAGAGTGCAAACTACTGAAAGAGATGACATTACTTCTATGAAGGTAAAATACATGTGTCTAGACTACCTCTGTCTTAAGAAAACATCTTTTTGTATTTTTGATTAAGTTGTCAGTTTCATCATGCATATGCTTTCACTGTTCTTTACTGTGCAGGGGTGGATCAAGGAGGAAAGATGCTTGGAACAGGTTGGGAAAGTTCAGAGAGGGTCTAAGGAGTCCCTAACACCCTTCCAGAGAGTTTCACAAAGTTTGGCTATCAAGAACCTCATTTGTGAGCTTCTACAGGAAGTTTGCAGGGGTTCTACAGGATGTTCAGAGATTTCTACAGGATGTTCAGAAATTTCTACAGGATGTTTAAAAAGTGGATTTTAGAGGATAGGTGAGTGAGGGAAGGTGCATGAATGGATATGGAGGTAGGATAGGGGCCTGGAGTGACCCATGGACTGGTGGATGGAGTGGTGAGAAGGTGTAGAAGGCTGACTTGGCTTGAAGAAGGCTGAAACAATGATTGAGCAAGAAGGTAGGGTTACGTGGGAAAAAGGATAGATGAGGGATGAGGAACCTAGCTAGGAGATGGAACAGTTGGCTCTGATGAAGCTTAGGTGGATGAAAGAGTGGTGGAGATGCTCTGCACAGTGTACATTCAATTGAATCAATAAAGTATTACAAATAATCAAAGTCCTAGCTAATCTAATCTAACTGACAATAAAATGAATGAACGACAGCTTTATTTGGGAAGAAAACCATGTACATCAACTATGCAATGAAACATTTCAGAGATCTGAACCCATAACTAACTTCTGCAAATGAAAACAGTACACTAAGGATTGCATGGTCAAGCAAACTAGTGTTTTTGTTGGGACAACATAGTTACTTCAATTCCAGCCCCTGATCCAATAAGGATGAGGTGATGCTGAAAGTGTTGTTGACCCTTTTCTTGGAGATTTTTTTCCTGTTATTATCCTACCAATCTATTTAAACATCTGAAGCAATTCTATTCATAAACAGTGACCTATTTAATCAACACAACTAAATCTGCCTAACAGAAATACGTTTCAAATGCATAAAAGGAAAACAACGATGCATAAAGGAAAGGTAACAGTACAAAATGGAAGGCCCTAGGCTCTCATGTTGGACCCAACCCTGAGAGCTATGGCTCCTATAGAAAACTCAGAGTTGATATAAAATCGGACTGCTTCTCATTATCAAAAAAATAGTCATAAGTCAAGAGTTATGCCAAAAATGGCTACAAGAGAACAAGCTAAAGCTAACAGCATTGTAGTGCAAAATATGAAATGGTTTCAAAAGTCCCTTATGAAGGCTGAGGCCTTAACATTTATACACCACGAGGGCCCCATCTAGCCTCCTAAATCTACGGGACTTGGTTGTCCAAACTGTGAGTAGACAGCCCCTTCCAAAATCTGCTTGGCTTCCTTCTAAATCCAGTTTTGGTGGCCTTTGGAGCTCGGAGTTGGGGGTGAAGATCCCGAGGAAGGGCTATTTAATGTCATAGACAACCCCCCTATGAATCCTCACCTCAAGCTTGGCTGTCTTCTAGCCCATGATTGCTCGGTTTTGCTCCAACATGTGTTAAAAAACCTAAAATGAGCACGTGTTAGCCACCTAGGAAGAGTGACTACCCTTATTCGTACAAATGACATAAACATACTGAAAAATAATCCATAAGCTATGAAAAATGAAGGATTGAACAAGGACTGAACAAGGATAATTAGGTCAAATGAGCCCAACAAGTTACCAAATTTGGGGCTCATCACATATGCCTGTGATTTCCTTGGTATTAATGTTGCTATTATGATGGTTATGTATATGTTTTATCATTGTAGCTATGTATGGATATCATCATGTTTTTAATTGTAAATGAATTAACAATGCATCTATGACCTAATGGATGAAATGGAAGCTAATGTGTTGAGGCATCAATGCTTCTTAGCAACTCTCAGATGAGTATGAGACCCCTATGCTTAGAATATTGTTCACCTGTAAATTACATATTTGTGATATGTTTAATGAAATTCCTATCATGGTTAGTAGGGGTCTAGTCAAGGGCTTGTCCAATTATTTTCATTTGCCTCATTGTTTCCTAGTTATCTTTCTGTTCTAAAGGTGTCATTTAATTCTGGGCAATGACCTGGGCTCTAGGCCTGAAAAAGTGGCTCAAATCTTGGGGACGTTGGCACAACATTGAGAAAAATAGTCCATGGATACTGGAATTCCTTGTCATGAGAGATTCCAGAGCCTCTTGTATGTTGTCACACCCATAGCGTGGGAGTGGCCAAAGGTAAAGAGGTCTAAAACCTTAGTGGGACCCAGGGTTTGGTTACCAAAAGTGTTAGAATGGTTCTCGGGGGTCCTGCAGCTGATGTGGAAGGTCTCTATGATGTGCTTCAGTCAATTCAATTTCCTTAAGGTCACCTAGGAGGTTAAATCCAATCATAGTAGCCTCTCATCACATGTTTACCCCGGTTGGCCAGTTACTTGGGTAGATGTGGGAGGAGGGTGTTACAATCAGTCATGAAAGTTTGATCCCCTTGAGTCCAGTGTTTATCACACTTCCAACCATTCTACAATGCACATAGGTATGCATGCACATATGCATATTGATGTACCAAAATCAATCAAGAATTCTTCACAAGGCTCACAACAACCTTCAAGTATTACATCCCCCAAAATTTCACACAAGGGACTTTATATATGTGTGTGTGTGCCAAGGAGCTTGAGGGAACACGCCCTCCTTGGCACCTTGTATATTTGATGTGTGTCCCAGTGGCTCATAGGGGCTATTTCCTTTGTTATCAGGTGATGAACCTCATCTTTGGGTAACTATGTGGACCTTAATACACCTCCAAGCTTACTAAAATCAACTCTTCTCATAATTCCTTACATGTTTTAATTATATTTTGCTTAATGAGATGAGTAAAAGTAAGATGTTATGTCTAGTGGGCTAATCTACATTAATTGCAAGTTTTTGGGGGAAAATCATGGAAATTTAAGCTAATTAAGGTGCAGGAACTCAAATGAGACAAGGAGGAGAGATTATAGGAGATAGATCCTCCTCATTAATTCCCCACTCATTCGAATATCCCTAAATCAAATCACACTAGCTCGGAGTTGCAAGCAGCCGAGTCATGGAGATCATGGGCAGCCGAGCCAATGACAGTTAAGAACCAGTTCATCTTGAGTTTGGAAGCCAAGCCTCCCTACATTTAAGGAAGTTGTTGGAGAGTTTAGTTTTATAAATAAGGAGGCCTAGAGCCTCATTAAGATACAGAGTTTTTACATAAGAGCACTAAGCATTTTAGAGTTAAAGTTTTGTGGAAGAACACTATTATGTAATTATTTTGATATGATAATGAGGATGAGAATTTCCTTGATCCAGCACTGAGTTGACTCAAAGGGTCGAAGCTCTTGGGTTAGGACCCAAACCTAGCAGAAGAGGTTCCTCTTATTGTACTTGTAAGCTTAGGTTATTTCATAGATTAAGTGTTGAATTCATTTTGGCGTTGCTTCATTGCAAGTAGTGGTGAATTTGATTAGTTTCCTTCCATTTGTGCATAGCTTTAGCAGTAGATTTAGAGAGATAAAGGAATACCAAAAAGGCTGATATCAGGTTGATTTGACCTCACTCCTCCCTTCAGGGACCATGGTTTGAGGAAAAACTCCTATTCAGCCCCAAAAAGACAGAATTCTGATTTCTTATGGAATTTAGGATTTTCTGCTACTTAGGCCAACATATTTTCAGTTTTCAAGAATTGGTTTCAATGTTACTTATGATATCTCCAGCTTTATATTATATCTCATGGTGTTTCACAATATTCTGCAAGTATTTCTATGCATGAACTAGGCAACTAAATAATGGAATTATTTTTCTTATGTTGATTGGAAATATTTCATGTTTGACATGATTCATGGGTAAATGCCAGTGATGTATGTATTGTAGGAATTTCAATAGTGCAGGAAGATCTCAGTTCAACAGCCCCAACCTAACCTCATCCCTCCATGACCACAAAAATCCACTAATTCCTTCAAACCAATTCATCATTCCATAAGAACAACTTTCCAGGTTTGTTGAGCAAATCCAACCATCTCACAAACTTTGGTCTGAGCTCTGAGGAAGTCCTAGCCACCCCCTTGCCTTATTTCTTCCATCATCCACCTTCCCTAAGCCCTATACCACCTTCCAAATCACTCCTATTGCTTTTGTCCGGATCCTGTAGGATCATTAGGACATCCTATAGGCGTATTAGGACATCATGTAGGCGCATTAGGACATCTTGTAGGACGACCTGTAGTGGCTTGTTTTGAGGTTGATTTATGGAAAAAGCATCCATAAAGATAGGAGAAGACCCCTACTTTCTTCCCAAGCCATCTAACCTTTCACAACCATCCCTAACCCACCTGCCATACCACCAAGAGAATTTAGCATTCACATTTTCACAAAAGAAGACAAAGGGAAAAAAAGGGTTATTGTGTTCGTTCATATGCATAATAGTAAAGTGTTTGATTATCTTAGATTGCATGCCTAGGATAGTTAGGATTACACACATGTTAGCTTAGAATTCTTCTAAAGCAAGATCTCTTAGAAAATTGTTAGATGAGTAGTGTGTTTAAAGCATTTATTTCAGTCTTTCATTACTGCAGTAGACAATATTTGAATTCTCTCAATTAGGGTGAAATTCCCCTTTCTTCATTGGTAATCAAACTTCTTATAAATCAATAGAAGGCTGGTTGAGAAACCGTAGTGGTCTATTGCCAGCTCAGCAATGACAAAGAGTGGATCCATTACATCTGCTTGTGTATACAACATTATCACCTCCAAGTTTGTACGAACCCTGGGTTGATAAAATAAAGTTGGTAGCCCCAGGAGTTGTGACATTCTTGCTGTAATACTAGTGCTCATCATCATGCCTATGGGGACTACCCTTTCTCAAATGATCTTCTCCATGACACCAACATGAGATTATCCTCTTCTCCTTTTCAGCCTCATGCAACCTCTTCCTACTGGTGTCATTTTTTCTTTTAGAAGATTCGGCTTGGTATCTCCTCTCTCACAATTGCTTTTCATCTCAACATTCCACTCATCCAATTATTGTTTCTTTCCTGGTGAGATTTATAAGTTCTCTCATGTAAAAGTTTAGCTCATATTCCAAGTCTTTGAGCTCAACCTCCAAATTCCTAAATGTTCTCTTCCCTTGGAGGGATGCCCCTCTTTTTCGTTCTAGATGAGCTTGGTCCATATCCTACTGCACCATGCCATGACAAGTGTTTCCTTTCATTGCCACTACCCACGATACGTGAGTCTTGCTATGTGCTACCACACAAACTCAATTGTTAGCGCATTATTAAATATAGACAAATATACCAATTTCTTTTTCTGTATTGTGCAAAGAACGCTTACCTACAACTGCACACATGCCTTAATTCACATATCAGTCACATTTCTTAAGATCCGAGACAAAATATTTCAACATAATTTTTTTTTCTAAAACCAGAATTACTACATGCACATGGACATATCAACTTGTCTTTAACCATGCTTTATTTTTTAAACCAACATTAGAATCAACATTATTAATTTCATTTAACCTCTTGCACTGAGGCTAACCAACAATTTAATTTCATATTTTGTACCAAGGTTGGTAATCAGGTCATATGCAGCCTTTAAGGAAATTAATATGAAACCTTTTAATACATTGACATCATTTCTGTTATGCTTCTTAACCTGCAAAGCAATACCGAACCGAGAATATGTGAGAAAAATACCCAGAACACAGAATATGCGAAGAAAATATACCCAGAACACAGAATAGCAATGATTTTATTACTCAGAGAGAAATGATCACAGGCCTCTTCGAGGGGGCAACCTCCAATAGAGCAGAGCTCGATTACAAAACAAGACACGATGCTCCTCGCAGGGAGTCTCCATCCTTTATATATGACTCATACATGCAATACCACGGGTCAATACCGTGGGTTTTATTAATACCATCTATCTAATACTACCGCCCATTTACCCTTTATTTAATACTACCGCCCATTTGTAACTAACTATGGTCCCTTCATTAATTGCGGGTTAACCACTTACAAATATTAATATGGGCTTTATTGACTCTTGACTATGACGTGATCCCATAACATGAATAAGGGGGTTAGGGTGGGACCCTAACATGCCCTCCCCCTTAAGACTGGCCTTGTCCTCAAGGCTGAAGCTGCAGAAACTGTTGAAGAATAGTGGCTGGTTCCCAAGTTGCATCTTCTGGAGAGGTGTCTTTTCATTTGACGAGGACCTCTTTAATCATGCGGCCGCACAGGTGCTTGTCTCGTGTGTCTAGAACCTATTCCGGTTGAAGCCAGATTGACCCTTCCTCGTCCAATTCCGGTAGACTGGTTTGAACTCGGCAATTGTTCCCAATCACTTTCTTGAGGCACGATACATGGAAAACTGGGTGGATTTTTGCTGTAGGTGGCAAAGCCAACTTGTAAGCCACTTCTCCAATGCGTTGAAGTACTTGGTATGGTCCATAGAATTTTGGAGAGAGCTTTTGACAACCCTTGTCTTTGAGTGATGTTTGCTTATAGGGTTGCAGCCTCAAAAAGACCTGATCCCCTTCTTGAAATTGGCACTCTGAGCGATGTTGGTCAGCCTGTTGCTTCATACGGTTCTGAGCTTGATGAAGATTCTCACGCAGGTGGGCGAGCATGGTCGCGCGGTGTTGTAGGAGTTGATCCACGGCTTGTACTTTGGAGCACCCCGTGAGATAAGAAGTAGGGGAAGGCGGAAGTTGACCATAGACTGCTTCATAGGGAGTCATTTTGGTGGTGGCATGATAGTTGGTGTTATACCACCATTCCGCCAGAGGTAACCACTGTACCCAAAGGTGTTGCTTTTCTGAAGTGAAACACATAAGGTAGGTTTCTAGACATTTGTTGACTCCTTCGGTTTGACCATCTGTTTGCGGATGATATGAAGTACTGAGTTTGAGTTGAGTGCCTTGTATTCTGAAGAGTTCCTGCCAAAAATTACTGGTGAAGATTGGGTCGCGGTCGGACACAATAGAAGTGGGCATGCCATGCAATTTGAAGATCTGATCCATGAAAGTTTGGGCAACCAACGTTGGTGTAAATGGTTGGGGTAGGGCGCATAAATGAGCATACTTTGACAGTCGGTCCACAACCACCATGATGACTGACTTGTTCCCAGACTTTGGAAGACTTGTGATGAAATCCATGGAGACCTTCGTCCAAATTGACGCCGGAATGGGCAATGGTTGTAATGTGCCTGGTGTGTTGACTGTTTCCCCTTTTTGGCGTTGACAGACGTCACATTCTGCTACGAAAGTCAGGATGTCCTGTTTCATACCGGTCCAGAAGAATTATCTTCTGGTGCGCGCATACGTCTTCTGAAAGCCCGAATGTCCTGCAATGGGTGATGAGTGTAATTCTGCCAAAATGCTACTTTTGAGGGTGGATGTTGGTGATATTACGACTCTGTCCTTGTAGCGAAGAATATCATTCTGCCACGAGTAGCCCTTGCTGGAATTAGGATCCACTTGCAATTGAGAAATAAGTTGGGAGAGCCCTGGATGTGAAAGCCATTCCCTGCGAGCCTCTTCAATCCAATCTGGAATTGGGAGGGAAATTGCGAGCAGTGTACTTTCCTCCTCAAATTGGCGCGACAATGCATCTGCTACCCGGTTGTCTTTCCCTTTCTTGTAAATGATCTCATAATCATATCCCGGCATTTTGGTGAGCCACTTGTTTTGTTGTGGGGAAGATAGGCGCTTCTCCAGAAAATATTTAAGACTGTGATGATCTGTGTGGATTTGGAAACGTCGTCCCAACAGGTAAGGTCGCCAGATCTCTACTGCATGTAAGATGGCCATCATTTCCTTCTCGTAGGTAGATTGGCCCAGATTCCTCCCACTTAGTTGTTGGCTGGTGAAGGCCAATGGTCGCCCTTCCTGCATTAAAACCGCTCCAATACCTGTTCCCGATGCATCACATTCAATGACAAATGATTTGGTGAAATCCGGTAGGGCTAAGACTGGAGTGGTACACATGGCGTTTTTGAGCGTGGTAAATGCCTGTTGTGCTTCCTCGGTCCAGAAGAAGGAATTTTTCTTGAGGAGTTGAGTGAGGGGCTTCGCTATGCGGCCATAGTTACGGACAAATTTACGATAATAGCCTGTGAGACCCAAAAATCCTCTCAAGCTCTTCAACGTCTTTGGTTGAGGCCATTCTTGCATTGCCTGGATCTTTTTGGGGTCCACCTTGACACCGTCACGTCCCACAATGTGGCCCAAATACTCAACTTCTTCCATGCCAAACTCACACTTAGACATCTTGAACAAATAATTTATGCTTGCGGAGTTTAGTTGCAATAGTAGATCTACATGCTGAAGATGTCCGCCCAGGTGCCACTATAGATGAGAATGTCATCGAAGAAGACCGGACAAATTTCTGAGATATGGTTTGAGGATGTGATTCATAAGACTCTGGAAAGTAGAAGGGGCATTGCAGAGACCAAATGGCATGACCAGGAACTCATAATGGCCTTCATGAGTTCTGAAAGCCGTCTTGGAATGTCGACTTCCTTCATGCGAATTTGGTGATAGCCGGAGCGAAGATCCAACTTGGTGAAGAATTGCGCCCCATTGAGTTCGTCCAGCAAATCGTCAACCACCGGAATGGGGAATTTATCTTTGACTGTTAACTTGTTGAGTGCCCTGAAGTCGGGACACATCCGCCACTCCCCATCTTTCTTGAGGACCATGACCACTAGGGATGAATAAGGACTAATGCTGGGACGAATGACACCTGC
>APFE030594498.1:0-10235 GCA_000404065.3 Pinus taeda | reverse complement strand
TCATCCTAGGAAAGAGCCAAATTTTCAAAAGGCCATAGGTTCTCAAAGACTGCAAAGTAGTTGGATCTGCTAAAGTTGCTAAATCAATGGCTTCATGTTCTCTCTCCCTGCATTCCATTTTGGAATAATCAATAGACATGAAATAACATTTATAAGTAGTTAGAATCAATCTTGAAGCCAAATCACTCATTTTTTTGGGTTTATCTTGATTATTTTAAAAAGTCTTGGTGTCTATGTTGCCAGTCTTTTATAAATACGGTGCAATTGCATAGCTTATAGGAATTTTTTCAAACAAGTTGCACTTTTCTGTGTCTAAAAAATTGTCGGTGTACACTAGCCTGATGGAGATAGCTCGTGCAGGGCCAAGGGAACATTTATTGACAAAATCTCTCCAAAAAAAATTGCAAGCCTAAAATGAAAATGTGAACATATGAAAAGATAGATCATCACGAGATCTATCACATAGAGGAAATGGTACACAATTTCATCCACGAGTTGGCTCAGAATTAGTCTCGAAAGTTCGTTGGTAAAAATGCCTCTTTTATCTGCTCTCAAATGGTAAAAACTGAATTAATTTTTATAGGCTTTTTAGAAATTAAAATATTGATTTTTATGATTGGGACTTCTAAAAGTGAAAATTTTGTGTTTGTAACTTAATTTTGTAATTAAGTTTGTTTACTTTTAAACTTCAATCAAATATGATGAAAATTTACAATAAAAGTGGACTATTTTAGGTAAATACTTGATGAAATGTAATATTATACTATTATGTTTTACACAATATAAACTAGTAAAATTGGATGGGGGTAGGCAAAAATATTAGTAAAATGTGATAATTACATTTTACCTAATATTTCCCCACCTCTTCCACTCACTGGAGGTCACTTTCATGGCTAAGATTATTCACTTATAATTATTATTAGACATAAATCAAAAGAATATATTATAATTATTATATTACAGTGATTATCAAAGAATCCATTAGAATGAAGACGTAGCTACTGTAACGGAGAGGTTATGAGTTCAGGTGAAGGGTCCTAACCAACAAATGAAATGCAGAACTTTGATGCTCCTACACATATATACACATTATGTATTCATCCACTCAATAATAGAAACAAAGCGTAAAAAAATATTGCAGGGCCGCCAAACATATCAATTTCCCAACACGAACATATCCTTAAAGAAATTTACCTTTACAATCTACATGCATTTCATGCCGTCATTTTCTAAAGCTAATTATGTATCTAAATATAACATGAAGCTAAGATGCATCTTAGAAAGTTTAATTTCCCCCTTAAATAGGTTATATTACACATGAATACCATGGGTCGATACCATGGATTCTTAGCACCCTGGGTCAATACCATCGGTCCTTCTATTTTTTAATTTATTTAATTTTGTAAGGTTATTTTTATTTTATTTTCACCCAGTTAATATGTTTAAATTATATTAATTTACATTAAGTTACACATATCTATCATATTTTATTTTATTTCTTATTTTAAATGAGTCAAAATATTTGCATTACATTATTACATTATGTTATGTTATGCCTAGCATATTGGCCTCGCAAACGCCTCTTAGCCTATTAAAAAAATAAATAATTTTGTTTAAAAAATGAAAAAAATTATTTTAAATTTTAAAATAAAAATAATATATTTTAAAATGTTATATTCAAAATCTATAGTCCAAAATGGTTAAAAAAATTAACAAATCAAACACTCTGGCACTATACAAGGGTTTTGGTAGCACTAGGGTTTTGGGCCACCTGATACTACGTAGCAGGCTTTCCTCCTCACACACGCATCTATCACTGCTCCCTGACATTGTCCTTTTACTGAGCGAGCACATGCTGGGCCCTCCCGGGTGAGGGAGATTGACATCCTCCTTGAGATTGGTACTACCTAGCTCACACTGAACACCCAATGATTCATCTTCCAGTTTGGGGGAACATAAGGGTAAATGAACTGAAACACCCACTCTGAGAGCTTAATGGAAGGCCCAAAAATAGGGTCAATGCATTCCAATAGATGCAAAGAATCCATGAGTGGTGATCCCTAACCATCGCCTAGAACAATCTCGATAATTCATGCAATATCATGCCATAATCTATAAGTTTGTGGGCATTTGGCCCAAAGAATCAGATATTGTACAATGGATCCAACTCAGGTGGTAGCTGAAAGCTCCATTTCATCTATGTCTCTATGCCAAGGGTTTCTTCACAGTGATATTCGAAGATCTCGATGATCATAAGAGCATTTTGGAAAATGGCCCATATTTCATGAACAACATTGAGTTGTTCATGAGGCACTAACAACCCTGCTACAATCTGTAGAATGAACAATATTTAGCTACCCCCATCTGGGTCTCACTGTACTCTTTGCCAAAGGATTTCTGGGAATGGGTATTCTGGAAACAATTGGCAACTCCATAGATGACTTTTTCGAATTATCAAATATCACCAGGCACCAATGATTCTCCTCTTATGCTCGAATTGTGTCTACATGAACATATCACAACCCCTCTCAGAGTCGGTGGAAATAGAGTACTGAGATGGAATCTGGTCCCATCGTCGAATGTGGTACCAATCCTAGGAATACAATATTGTCGATGACACTCTTTACCGCCACGGTACATGTTCTATGTTTCGGCATTGTTTAACTCACCAAGAGGCTGAAAAAGCATTAAATGATTTCCATTCTAGAGCACGTGGTGGTCATATGTCTGGGTATTCCAGTATCCAAAATATATTACGTGCTAGTTATTTTTTGGTTTTCCATGTTTAAATATTGCATAATTGTAGTCAGAAAATGACATAATTTCCAGGTCTACGATCATAAGATGCCAATGCCTCCATCTCCTCTTCAACCTATTATATTTGTCAGTCCTTTTGCGAAATATGGGATAGATTTCATCACCTGTAACCCTCACTTGGGCGGGGGAGTTGATTACTTTATGAAACTGGCTGAAGCAATGCATACATATAAAGACGATGATGAAACTAAAATAATTTTGATTTTCAATCATGTGATTGCTCGGTTTGATATCCCACTAGCTATTGTTATGGACCATGGTGGTCATTTTCGTAACTTTCTAAAGGCTGAACTATCGGCACAGCTCGGCCTATGCCACGATAGCTCCTCTTTATTATCCACAAGAAAATAGTCAAGTCGAAGCCTTCAATAAAGTTTTAACATAAACGATTAAATGGATAATTGGTATTCGTAAAGGAAACTAGCATACCGTGCTTCTTCCACCAGTGTGTGCATGTCGCACTACCACAAAAACATCTCTGGATTTTACTTCCTTCCAAATTGTTTATGGCTCAGAGGCAGTATTTCCGATTGAATGTGAAATTCCATCTTTGAAACTAACCGTCGAATTGTTACGAGCTATCTCTACAGCGGAAGAGCATTTTTTACACTTACCACATTTAGATGAAACTCGCTTTGAGGTTGCATTGGCTAGCGAGGCTCACAAAAAATGAGTTAAAGATCAGTTTGATCAAAATGTGAATCCTCGTTCATATCCTTATGGTGACCTAGTATTAGTTTATGATCAATCTCATGAGAAGTTAGGTGCACTAAATTTGAGTCCATGTGGCATGTGTATTAGCTAAAGGAGCCTATGAGCTGGTGGATTATGATGGTAATCCTTTAGGAAAACCTGGAAATGGTCTTTATGTAATAAAATATCATGCACAAAATATTTCGTAGAGATTTGTACATTATTCAGTAGTTTTTGGGTGTGTGAAATAGCTTATATTTTACAATTTCCTGCTACTTCTCCTGCTTATCTTGTTTTGCACCTGATTTGCAGATGTCGATGTTCCCTCAAACTTGTGTTGGATTTGTTGATGATGCTAGTCATAGAACTCAGAATTTGTCTTCTGCAGCCTTGGTTATTTATTCACCAAGTGATGATTTAGTCTCTATTCATGGAATATGCCTCGGTTAAACAACAAATACTATAACAAAATATAGTGCAGTTATTGAGCTATTATCTGATGCCATCTCATTTGGTATTCGACACTTGATTGTTAGGTTATATTCGCAACTCGTAGTATTAAATTTAAACAATGTTTATGCAGTAAGAAGTTCATCAATGTTAAGAATTTTTTACAGGTCCGTCTCCTGGAAAGGCAATTTGATTACATCGAATATCAACACATTCCAAGACATTCAAACACATAAACTGATGCACTAGCTAATCATGTGTTAAATAGACATTCGTTACATTTATAAAGTAAAAAAATATTCATCCACATACTGATCAAATATTAATTGGAATCAAAGTAGTATTCTTCATTAGTATAAAGTTTGTATAGAAGTAAATCATACCAAAATTTCATCCGAGGAAATAATGCCCCGTGACCTTTATTATCCAGATATGTCGATAAAAAAATCAAAATGTGACCCAAATAACTAAACAACTAAGCATGATGATGCCCATGATAGAAAACTATGGCACATCAACCTGACACAATAATCACGTAAGTGGTCCTGGAACTTCAACCATGTGTCGCTGGTATCAAAGAGGTATATCATCTACCCTAGTCTCTGGGATGTCTAAATTCAACCTCTCTAGATTGTGTTCTAGCTCCGTTAATGCCTCCACTCCATCTAGGTTAGCTGCCGCAACTGTTATAGGCTCCTCACCTTTCCTGTCAAAGTGTCTTAGCCTTGTTGGTCAGCTTAGGCCCACATCTGCATATGCCTTTTTGATAATTAGCCTTTGAAGATTGAAAACAAATAAACTATTAAAATTTAAAAACAACATATCAAAATGAGAAATTCTTACTTAGGTCACCCCACTACACTCTTGTTGGGTGTGGGATATCAGGGTCACCTATGTAATCCATCACTGCATATGGGAAGTCCTCAATAGCAATGATTTGTTGACCCAAACAGTAAAACAACTTGGGCTATATCTCACCACCGGTCCATCACCTCCATGACGTGCCATAAGCGGGACCCATATCAACATACGTGGATCTTTGGGACCTCCCTCATCCGCTAAAATTTGCTCTCGCCGAAGGAGTGGAATCCTCTCTAGGGAGAAAGCAACCAAAATTGCACCATAACTGAAGTTCTTTAGTTTGTCATTTTTGCATCTGGTTAGCTATGCTTTCATGTTCATAACCACTACCTCGGACCGGTTAAATACCATGTATTCCCAACATTCTATGGCAGTCTACATCTATGCCCGTGTGGTCAAATGAAGAGTTGTGTTGCCACACAATTTGATGACGGTAAAAACTATGGTCCTCAAAGGCAGGATCCTAATGGTCTGAATGTCAATCCTGCCATCCTTGAGTTGTACGCTCCCACAAGAACGTCGTAGGTGCCCATCAATAGTGTCTCCATCTGTTCTTTGACCAAATAAAGAAATACCATCTCCTCTACGAGAAATCCCAGTCAAGAAGTAGATGTCATCAAAATCAATGGTAACATGATGATCTCTGATCACATACCTTTGTTCGTGGACATCCTAGGTCCTTACCAACCATGTCATTAGATTTACTTGAGCTTTCATCCTAGGAAGGAGCTAGATTTTCAATAGGCCATAGGTTCTCAAAGACTGCAAAGTAGTTGGATTTGCTAAAATTGCTAAATCAATGGCTTCATGCTCTCTCTCCCTCCATTCCATTTTGGAATAATCCATAGACATGAAATAACATTTCAAAGGAGTTAGAATCAATCTTGAAGCCAAATCGCTCATTTTTTTGGGGTTTATTTTGTTTGTTTTAGAAAGTCTCGGTGTTTGCGTTTCTGGTCTTTTATAAATAGGGCGCAACTTCATGGGTTTATAAGAAATTAGATTCGAGTTATAATTCCAACCTGGGGACGGACGTATCCGTCAAGGTTCCGGTTGTGCTCGAAAAAGTGATATAAGAATTTTAATGGGCAACTCTCTCGCGATTTGGAGAGGACTAGAGCTCTTCTGGCAGGTGGCAGCCGTTAGGAATGATACGAGTATTGCGAATGAATGAGTTGTTGAATTTTGTATCATAACCTCTGCGCTCTAATCATCTTTGTTGTTTTCTCCGTCACGTGGAGTTTAATTTTTAAGAATGTCTTTATTGTTTTCTGCGTCACGTGGAGTTTAATTTTTATGAATGTCTTTATTGTTTTCTGCGTCACGTGGAGTTTAAGTTTTATGAATGTCACTGGCGGCGCTTTTTTTGTATATGATTTTTGGGGCCTCAAACACCTTAAATCACCCCCATCACACTTTTACAGTTTTCCTCTTGGATATTATGCCTTGCCCAAAATTAAATCCATCATGGTTTTATATAAAACTATGACACTAGCTTACTTTTACAACCACGTCACTGGTGGGATGCACTTTAATTTAGTTTTATGCACATTTTAATCCTCACAGCTCTGAACTTTCGACCTATGCAACTGCACATATTTATGAATTTACTTTTGGGATTATGTTCAAACCTAACAACTCTCTTCATCTTGAACCGGTATTATGCAAAGACATATAGTTTACCTTTGATATTGCGGCAAAACCTAATAAATCTATTTATTCTGAACTCAACAAATATTATCAAACAAGTCACATGTTGATTAGTTATATCCGTCACACCTTTTATGTTTTTTTTGGTCAGGTAAAAGGATTAATATATAGAAATAACTATATAAAGAAATTGGGGTTAAATTTGAATTTAGTTATTTAGACATTTAATTAATTTGAATTTATTAATATTTTAAATTAAATTAAAATATATTAAAGAAACTATTTCAATGTCGTAAGTTTATATTTTGTATTTTTCAAAACGTTAAATTTAAAACATTTGATTAAAGTTGTTAGCTTTGTGTTTCAAAATAGTTAGGTTGTTTTGAATATCCAAAGAGATCTATGTGAAGTGATAAAAAATTGGTTGATTCAAAATAAATTCATTGTGTTTAATTCTTGAAATTGGTATCATCCCAATAAGGAAATATACCATGAATAAGGTACCTTTTCGCACTTTGTTCATAACTTAGTATTATAATTATCTATCCTTGAAGGATGCATGTAGTTGGGAGGATGGAATTTACAATGACATGAAGTAAAAGTCTTGGTTATAGGAATTTCTTTCTAGGAATTAAGCACTTTCTCATGCATATTTCTTTGTTCATATGTTTTTTGATCTTGTTTGGTAGTCTAATAAGTAAAGGTATCTCGTATTAATAGTAATATTTGTTTGATATCTAAAATATATTGTGAATTATGAAATTGATTTGGGTTTAGAATCTCAGCTAAGGAGTGGAAGAAAAGTTGGATTTTGTAAATTGGATTGGATTGGTTGGGTGTTTTGGTTTGTTAGTTTTTTTTTTGTCTGGACCCCTGTAAGGACTGTTATTAGTTTTTTTTTTTTTTTTTCTGGAACCCTGTAAGGACTGTTATTAAAATTTGGACAGATTTCTTGTAAAATCTTATCAGATTAATTCTATCAAATTAAATGCAATTGCATATCTGATTCTCCCATCTGGTGTCGGTCCATGTTGCCCTGAGTTTTCTGGCTCCATTACCAAACCAACTTATTCCTCCCTGCCGGTCCATGTGGCCCTGAGTTTTCTGGTTCCATTACCAAACCAACTTATTCCTCCCTGCCTATCTGGGATCAATCTCTGGTTCCCAGATCCAGAGGAGTTTGAAATTTTCAATTCCAAAATCCAGCCCCTCCCTCATCCCTCAAAACAGATTTATTTTTCCCCATTTTTTTATTTTTATTTTTATTTTTATTTTTTATTTTTTTTTGTATATTTTCCCCTCCTGTCTTTCATGCTCCTCTTCTGTCTATGTATAATATTTCTTGGTGGTCACTGCTCTTCCCCTTTGAAACGTGTAATTCCATTGGTCGTATTAGTTTAGGGTTAGGATTTTTTTTGATTAGTTTTTTTTAAAGGCCCTTAGTTTATAATAGTTATTCTATTTTGATTTAAATTTCATATTTTAACAATTTATTAATATTACACATATTTCTATCTTAAATAAGACTAAGGAAAAAATAATTATATATCTGATTAATTTATTATTTCTTTTAATGTTTTGCAAATTAAATTAAAAATGACATTAATTTTTTTTTTGTAAAATTTATATTAATAATGCATAATGACTAGAGGATGCATGCTAATCATGTTGGTCTATTGGTATATGGGCTCTCTCTTGTTTTGATTCTCTCAATCTATTTTTCCCACTGTTAATATGATGGTGAATCAATTGCTGGTGAATAGATCCAATAAGAATAAAACTCTAAAAATTTTGAGAAATCGAAAACAGTTATATAACTTTTTGGCTTAATATTAATCGGATGGAAAAAAAAAAAATAATAATAAAAAAATAATCAATATAATAAATAACTTAATCTTTTTAATATTTTGTTAATAAATTTTCATTATAAAATGATAATTACGACTATAGGTTTACAGATTAAAATCATAAATTTTAAAACATATTAAATACAATAAAATTATATTTATTTTAAATAATCACACCATCACCGTTTTAATTTTATAAATTTAAAATTAAGAAATATTTATATTAATTATTTTATATTTTATTAAAATAAATACTACATAAAATGTTATATTATGTTATTTCCCGCACACACATGTATAAAAACATTTAGTCGGTATAAAAGTAAAATTTTAAACTAGAAATTCTTCTAACATATTGTAGAATGGTGTACAACAACCTGCAAATAAGGAAAACAACATAGTTTTTTGTAAAATATATAGAGTTAGATAAATTTATCATGTTATCTTCCCATCACAAAGGCATTTTCATTTACAAATTTGTCATGCAAGAATTCTTTTTATACAACGATCACAATGAAATAGATGACTCGTCGTTTTATAGAATAAAAGAGTGAAGGCTGACTTATGATAGGATGGGCGGATGACATGAAAAATTCAGTTAGTGATTTTACTAGTTTGCGGTAGGGCGGGGGCGGTTGAGAGGATTGAGTCACTCATCTTACTCAGTCCAGTTAATTTTCAGCTTTAATAATTTGATCTTGCTGTTGGTGTTGACGCTGGTGTTCCCACCAAAAGGGGACTGCTAGGGTATTCAACCAATAAGTTGCAGCAACTGGAGCCGGGTCTCTCTTCCCCGAATATTTGGAAGGTTTATCTTTTCCGATATAACTATCAATGAGATGGAGATAATTATTCAAAGGTTTACACTTGTTCAGTAGTAATCTAAATAACATTGTTTCCATGTTGGTCGGTGTAGCGTCAATGTCAATCGCTCAGCTGTTCAATGGTAATCTTGATTACAGTGTTTGCCTGTTTAGGTCAAATCAGAATATTGTTTTGTAAATAACTCCCAGGTTTAATGGAAATCTTAAGAACAGCGGTTCCCTGATTTGGTCAGGCCATGCTAGCAAGCCAATTATTTTACATCTAAGTCAAATTGTTTGACGTCAAGTAGATAAGAATCTAGAAACCCAATTCGAATGTGAATATCATTTTTATAAATTTTAAAAACACAATTAAAATGTGAATAATATTTTTTTAATTTATATATATATATTTAAATTTTATACTTAAATTTTTCAGATGTGCAATGCCAATCCCTATATGCTTGTCATGTGTATCTTACTAGACCGTGGTACATATATATATATATATATATGAAATTCATCAGCAGCAGCAAGCAGGAATGAGTTCCTGGATTCGAAGTAAGTAATTTTGACACGGTAGAATGAGGCCATAAAATTGACTTTGAGTATGAATTATTTACGGGGTATTTCTCCGGCATCAGCTTTGAAAAGTTTAATCGTTCAAACGTGCGCACGTCTATTTCAGCCCCCGTCCCAATTTCTAATTGCTGACGTCCCTGTGAGGCCATCCCCGGCTCTTCGGAGTGAGTGGTTCCAAGCAAAACAATGATACAACAACTTTAACCGACATATTTTTCCTGTTTCATTGGAGTGTTGGGTATTTTTGCTTCTTTGAGATGGATAAATACCAAAACCATACAATATAAAACACAGAGGCTATGCTCTGTTTCCCTTGCTCCAAGATCTTTTACACAGAGAAGTCTTTTTAAAAATAATTACACAGGACAGAGTATTTCACCACCATAAAGTTTCATTCATTAAACAAAATATTTACATACTCATCCTCTTTCACTCAGAGGGATTCACCAAAACATTTACTCTGCCTCCTATGAAATTTTACACAACTGTGTGTAAATATTTCATTTACATTCACTGCTGTGTGAAAACAAAA
>APFE030594496.1:0-12504 GCA_000404065.3 Pinus taeda | reverse complement strand
ACACGAAATCATAGATCAAGTCTGAAGAAATATATTTGGCAAGAACTAACTCAGGGATGGTCAATGATGGATGACAAATATTTTGCAGGTGAATGGTTTATTTTCACAGACCTCTTGAACACATAATGACACTGCAGATGGCTTGGTGACAGTTGACCCAAACTTAATACCCAGAAACTAGCTGAAGACTTTCAATGTGGCTTGATTAACTATTAGGTAAAGGATTTCCCAACTCAGGTGGATAAAAGTGTCGTGTTCAAGAGTGATGGAAAGTTTTTCAAACACAAAGTATGACAAATAGGTTTATTTTTCTCTCTTTTCCCCCACCATTTCTGGCAAGTACCTCTTTATTTTTGACAAGCTTGAGGAGGATAACATTTGCTTGGTTATAAGCTCATCCTTCGAATGAGTCCAACTTAGTTTAAATTAAACCCTAAGAAGGAGTGGTCCATTCCTGTTTGTAATTGAACATGTCCTTTACTGTGAAATTTTAACGAGTCCAGTATAGGAGAAACTCGGCGTTTTTCAATTTTAGGGAGTCAGAAGAAAAACTTAAGAAATCTCCATGGTTTTCCTTTTTCGTAAATTTGTGTCTCCCAAGCCCGAAAAAGTATAAAATAATACTTGAGAGAACCACTTGATCATTACAATCAGGGAGTAATTTTCATAATTAGTGCCTTCAATCTGAAAAGTAAAAAAGCGATCAAAAATACGTCGTTTTATTACCAATATCAAACTTGAAACGACAAAAGTTCGGCAATCTTTTCATGTTTATATGGTCGGAAAAGAGCTATAAAAGGACTATCTTTTTAATTCCATTTTAACGAATCGAAAAAGAAAAACTCGGCAATCTTTTCATATTTTACGAGTCAGAAAAGAGCTTAAAGATGACTCCTATGTGTTTTTTGTTGAAAATGACCAATTTCACCTGAATACCCAATATTCTGCACAAAAACTGTAAACATTACTCATATATGTTTTAAAATAATAAAAATGCACCGAAAATGACCTTTTCAAAGTAAAAAATAAATAAATTTTATTTATTCAAAAAATCTTATAAAAAGGGTTTTTACAAGTTCATTTTTACCATTTTCCTTTGGAGTAAAAAGTAAGAGCTTTTGGTAGAAAACTTCCTATGGAGATTGCGAAAAATCCAACCGCTGGAATCGAGAACCACCTTCTGCAGGTAATCTACATTGTCCCTGACTTACATTTCATCCATTTGAAATTTTGTTTTAGGGTTTAGAAATCGATTTTTGGAGGAAAATTAGGGCAAAAAATCGCCTGCGGTAGTTGCACAGGGGTGCCATGTGGCCCCTGCGCACCCTGATTTTTCTGTGCACATAGAAAAGTTGGGGTGCCACACCTAGCCTTAAGGAGAAGTGCGCACCTACGGACTGTTTCTAAAGGGATAGGTGCGAACCCCGCGAAATGCGGATTTTGAACCCTAGTTTCTTCATTTTTGCCCCATAGAATTTTGGAATGAAAATTCTAATCCACCTATTTTTGCAATGTAGATACACAAGATGCTTGTTTGGCGGGAAAGAGAGCATGAGGACGTGGATCAAGCTACATTACTCCATTCGCTTTCATTACAGCCATTGAGAGCATGCGAGCTTTTCAAATTTTGGACCATACCTGGCATGAGGGCACAGGTAGACTTTTTACAATGGTTGGTGAACAGGTGGAGCATACAGGACTAGTGCTTCATTATTGGTGGCAACCGGATTGAAATTGAGCTGAATGACATATAATTTTTGACTGGCTTGCCCAAGAGAGGTGAGCAATCATCTCTGTTCGGATCTAGGCCACCTATCTGTCACTAGTCTCCGACTAGAGTTTTGTAATGACCCGACTCCGGACAAACGGATAGATGTTAAAACCATCTCCCATCCTGAACTAAAGGTAATTACCTTTACTGTTACCAGACTCTGCGGGAGTGCAGCATTGCATCTAGCTATAGGTTCCCAGATGCGCATGGCAGTGGACTGCTTCCGAGGCACCATCCTCAACTGGTGTGATACTGTATTGGCCAATGTGAAGGGAAAATTGACTAGGGCAAAGAATGGGTAGCTAAAAAACTTTGGTTATGGTTATTTAGTTGTCAGCTTCGCCCTAGAGAGGGTACCGATGCTGGTTCCACAACAACTCACTGTTGAGGCTGGACTTCCCCGAGATCCTCGGGTTATTCGATGGGTTGCAGTTATGGCCTGCCATCTTGAGGAGGGCATCGAGGTTGTTCGATCCACATCATAGTATTTCCGTTGGTTATAGAACCAACTCTTTATTATTCAGGATTTTCCATACGCTGGGATGGATTATCGTGGCGATCCCGACATGGATCTTCCACCAGGAGAGCAATGGGATGATCGAGGTAAAATTGTTTTCAACATTTTAATTTTACATGTATTTTTTTTTAATTTTTATTTTTTAAATCATCCCAAAACTAATAGTAAAATTTTTAAATGCAAATGTGGGTCCACGGCGACTAGCCGCCCTCCAGCCCTATGATCGAAGACAACCAGCTGCCGCAGCACCGGATCCACATGACCAATCAGCGAAGACCTTGGCCGAGTTGGAGAGCCATCTAGAGTGCTTGACCACAGATATTCCGGAGACCAACATAGATGACATTCCTCTTCGGCTTCAGTGCTATGTGATTGGGGTCCCAGGACCTTTTAGGAGGTTCCTTTGTAGGGTGGCCCGAGCAGTGGTGCCTTATCGGGATCATTACCAGTGATAGGATGATTTCCTTGTAGACTCATTTTTGGACTTTTAATACTATCATTTTTGCTGATCATAAGGTGTTTTTCAACCTATGATCGAGGACGATGTATATTTTGACACACTCTTATGCTATGCTATACTATTATTATGGTTATCTTGCAAAACATATTTATGAGATGTTTTTAAATTTACTGTTTGATTTAATGCAAATGTCTATTTAACATTCGAGAAGCAACTGCATCTGCTAATGTATTTAAATATCTTGGAATGTGTTTATATTCCATGTAATCAAATTCTCGTTCCAAAAGATGGACTCTCAAAAATAATCATAATAATACTGGATTTCTAATGGCATAAACTCGATTAATCTGTAATACAACGAGTTCTGAATCTCAATTAACAATCAAACTTCGAATTCCAAATGAGATGGATTCAGATAATAATTCAATCACTGCACTGTATTCTGCAATGTTGTTCGTTGTTTGACCTAGGCTTACCCCGTGCATAGATACTAACTCGTCAGAGGGTGAATAGATAACCCACGCTACGGAAGAGATGTTCTGTGTACTACGACAAGCGCCATCATCGAAACCGATGTATGTTTGGAGAGGCGTCGACATCTGCAATATCAAGAGTAAAATCAAGATAAGTAGGACTAATAATGAAAAACACTCTCTAAAGCAAAGCACACATATTTAATCTAAGAACACACCAACTTAGAAAAAAACTAGTATAAAAGATCTCCACACTAATCTTTTAAGCATAATATCGCTTTAGATAAAGCCCATTCCTAGGTTTACCTAAAGAAACACTGTCAAAATCTTCTAGCTCATAGGCCCCTTTTGCCAGCTTTCACTTGACAATATACGGACCATGCCACATGGGTACAAATTTGCCAGCCCCTAGCTTATCGTTTGCTTGACCGTAAAGTAAGACTAGGTCTCCTTCCGAAAAATTGTGAGGTGTAACATTCCGATCATACTAAGCTTTGATCCTTTTGGAATGAGTTTCGACAACTAATGCAGCATTATGTCGATTCTCATCTAATTGAGCTAAGTATAATAAACGTTTTTCCTCTTCGGAAGTGGCTGGCAATAATTGCACGGCAATTTGTAATGACAGGATTTCACATTCAATGGGAAATACTTCCTCTAAACCGTAAACCAGTTGAAAGGGAGTAAAACTTGTTGATGTTTTGACTGAGGTTTGGTACGCCCAAAGCGCTAAAAATAACATGTTGTGCCAATTCGACCGATGACTCCCAATGATTTCTCAGATCATGGTGACTAGAACTTTGTTGACTGCTTCAACCAGACCATTTGCCTGTGGATAATATGGAGTGGAACTATTGTGACGCAGGCCAAGTTGATTTGTAAGTTTGGTCATCATGATGTTTCAAAAATGACTCCCATGGTCAGTGATAATCGCTTGGGGAACACCAAACCTAGCAATTATATTGTTGAAAATGAAAATCCCAACAATTTTTCCATCTGCCGAAAATGTAGGCATCGCCTCGGCCCACTTGGTAAAATAATCTACCACAAGGATGATATACGCATGCCCCCCATCCGAGTGAGGGTTACATGTAATATAATCGATACCCGATTTTGCGAATGGACCAACGACAATGATAGGGTGGAGGGGAGCAGGAGGAGCACGCATCTTACGATCAAAAATTTGGCAATTGTGGCATTTATGGATGGCAGTAATACAATATTTGAATAACGACAGACAAAAATAGCCAGCGGGCAAAATCTTTTGGGTTGTGGCATACCCAGACATATGACTGCCACATGCTCCAGAGTGGCAGTCATTAAGAACCTTCTCAGCCTCGTCATGAGTAAGGGAATGACGGAAAACAGAATCCACCCCACGATGATAAAGAGTATCTCCAATAATAGTGTAAGGTTGGGATTGGAATCGTATTTTCCGGCGCTGAGGTCGTGAAATGTTTGGCCGAAAAGATTGGGTCTGGAGATAGACAATGATATCTCCGTACCATGGATCAACAATGCTGATAAGGAACAAGGATTCATCTGTAATGGATTCTTCTGCCACATGTTTGGTATCAGCACGAGGGAAGTCACACATTAATTCCGCAAAATCCAAAGACTTCTTTGACTTGGCCTTCTCAAATTCCAAGTCAAATTCCTGTAGGATGACAATCCATTTGGAATACTTACCCCCCAGAAATTGTTTAGTCAAAATATATTGCATAGGGTTACAGTCAGAAATGACGGTGGTTTTGCGTAACAAAATGTAGTGATGAAATCGTTGAACAACTTGGACTGCAGCTAAGGCCAGTTTCTCCACATGTGAATATTTTAACTCAGTGGGAGTTAGAGTCTGACTAAGATAATAGATCACATGTTCACTTTCGAATTCATCTTGTTGAAATATAACCATCCCAATGGTGGAATGGGAAGCGGTGAGGTACAAGAAGTAATCTTGGTTGTAGTTGGGAGGATGCAATAACGACGCATGGGTCAACGCATGTTTAAGTGCATCAAAAGATTTGTTAGCTATCTCGTCCCAAAAGAATGGAGTGTTTTGTTTCAACAACCGGGTGAAAAATTTTGTAATCTCGGCGTAGTTAGGAATGAAATGACATAAAAAGTTCGATTTCCCTTGCAAACTCTATAGTAGGCGAAGTGTCGAAGGAGGTCGTAACTTGATGATGGCTTTGACCTTCAAAGGATCAATGCAAATGTCAGCTTTAGATACAACAAATCCTAGTAACCGACCCATTTCTATATAGGAAACGCACTTGTGCGGGTTTAGCCTAATTCGATAATGCCTACATCTCATGAAAGCTTATAAGTGAGTGAGATGATCGGCTCATCGTAATGAATGAGCTGGTAAATCATCGAGATAAGGTTGCACAATGTGCTTAATGTCATGAAATGCATAAGATATTGCCCTTTGAAAAGTTGCCTCGGCGTTCTTCAATCCAAAAGGTAACTTGCAATAAGAAAATGTCCCCCATGGACAGATGAATGCCGTTTTTGGTTGATTGGCAGGTAGAATGTTAATTTGATTGTAACTAGAAAAACCATCCATAAAGGGGAAAATTTCACTGCCAGCACAATCATCGATAATTTAATCAATATAGGGTGTGGGATAATTGTCCTTTAGACAAGCACAATTAATATCCCTATAGTCGATGCATATTCTTATCGTCCCTTGTTTTTTAGTAACTAGAACAATATTTGATACCCAATCCATCAAAGGAATTAGATAAATGAAACCTACTTTAAGTAATTTCTCTACTTCTGTTTTGATGGCAGCAGCTTTTCATGGGTGTATCTAACGGACTGTTGCCGGACGGGTTTAGCATCCGGGTACGTTTTGATCTCATGAACAACGATTGAAGGATCAATTCCTGGCATTTCTTCATAGGACTAGGCAAACACGTTGCAGAATTCTTGAAATAGGACTTTATATGTGTTGATTTCAGTGTCCGTACAAGAAGCAGCTATGTGAATGTTTTCAACAATCCCAGGTTTGACTGAAATGTCGATAGGAACCGTTCGAGAAATATTGGATAAATTTTGTTCAGAATTAGGATGTTTCAATGGATTCTGTGGTTCCTTGACATATTCAAATGTAAAAATGGATGAAATATCATTTTCAGCATGATCAATATCAGGTAAAAACGAAGACCGATGATGAAGATCTTCCCATGGTAATGCATCAATAGACAACAGTTCCTGAATTTGTTCATTAGTGTGAACGATTTGCGAAAAGGTTGTTGACTCTGAGTTTGAGATTGAAAGTGATTTGCCATTGATCTCATTCACTAGATCATGGTTGGTTGAATTTGAGTCAGAAAACGACTATACTGCCTAATAAGCAACTTCAAAGGGACTCAAAGGCATGGCATTGCCAAGAGAATCCACCTCGGAATCGAATGGAGGATCGTCAAGAACTATGGATTCTAACGAAATCATATGAATGGTTGCAAAAGGAGAGGGTACGTTGGGAGGAGGAAATGAAAAATTTCTGAGTAAACCCGAACCTTTAACTAATCCTACCCCAACATCCTTGTAAGGGATAGCGGTTTTTCCAACATGTTGAATACTCTCAGTAGAGGATGGGTAAGACGAAAAGTAAGTTAACTGATCTATTGTAACAATCTATCCATTATGTGGGAACTTAATAAGCTGAAAGACTGATGAAACAACAACAGTCATGGCATAAGACCAGCTACGACCCAAAAGAAGGTTGTAATCTAGAGGGGCATCAACCACCTCCACATCTAGATTAACAGTTTTTCCTTCAACCCCTATAGGTAAGTCCTGCAAAATGCCATAAGGATGAAACCCTTGGATATCAAAGGCCTTTAGAATCATCGGGGATTGATTAAGTGTAGGAGAACCAATGGTTTTCCAACACTGTATCGACATAATACACGTGGAAGCTCCCTCATCAATCGCAGTCCTAAAACATGGTATGTTTTTTACTAACACTGGAATCTGGAAAGCCATTTGATGAGGTGAGGTGTACTATTTTCTAAATCGAAGACTATGAGGTTTGAGTCCTGAAGATCAACAGGTCCTATCACCGACAATAGGATTTTACGCTGTGCTAGACAAGATTGTAGCACTTCCAAAGCCGACATTGCTAAAGGTGAAACAGCGAAATCTTAAACAATGTTATAGTTCTGAGCAGCTCTTACATGTGGATTGAAAGTTGACTTTCGAAGTATACCCTTAGCGGGCAGTTTGATTACTAAGTCGGGATTTGGTTTCTCGATTTGTAGTGGATCGGAACCAGACAGAGCTGAGGTTGATGGATTGGAATTAGAAGATTCTGCTTCCTTACCACCAAGAGGACTCTTACTTCCATAATCTTGCGATCGTGTCGTAATCCTTACATGTGACATCATCATTATGGGCTCTTCTGAGGCACTAGAGGAAGAACCTATCATTTTACTGTCTTGACGTAGAAAAGGATCCTTCAAAACAGTAGGTATTTGTGAACCTTTGACGATTTTCGTAACCTCGGCACGATACGGACAATCCCCTGTAAAGTGCTCCTCATCGCAGATGAGACAAGGATATTGAGGTTTTCGTTTCTAATCAGTAGATTCAGGTTTATCCGATTTCTCCTTTGAGTTCTGCTTATTCTTCTTCTTACCTTTCTTCTTACCATTAGATTTTGATTTGGTCATAGATGATTGTACGACATGAACATCGGCAGAAATTTCAGGTGAAGACTCTCCCTTAGGGAAATCTGGTAAAGTTATAATAGGAGAAGAATTCTTGGAGGATTTCTTCTTACTCTTGGTATTAACAGTACCAATCATACCGTCAGTGGCATGAGACCCTGAGGGAGGTGCAGCTATTTGATTTTGTTTCAGAAGGTCGGGGATTTTCTCATGTAACGTACCTGACTGCGTATAAACTAAGTCAAGGTACTGAGCTTGAGCAATTACTTGCTCTTCTGTAACTACCCTTGCCTTAGCTACATCTTCAGTTATTTTGGGTAATAAAGATTTTACAAACCATTCTGCGGAAATTTGGTTCGGGATAAAAACTTTCACTAAATGACGTCGACGACGCCATTCATGAATGTGATCAGAAATATATGTTGACATCAACTGCTTTAATGAAGTTAATAATTACGTGCCATTGTCATATCGGACTGGCAGCTGAAAATGAGTAAGGAAGGAAGTGGCTAACTGACTAAAATTGTAAAAAGAGTCTCGTGGCAACTCAATGTACCACTTGGCTGCTAGGCTAATCAAAGTGCGTTGAAAAAGATGAAGACGAATTGAATCATCTAGAATGGAATTCGATGCACACCAAAGATGGTAAGTCATCACATGATTAGACGGATCTTCTCCTGAATTCCCCTCAAACTTTGGTATATCACTGGGCAACTTATTCAGCATTGGCGGCCAAAACAGAAGATAATTAATGGGATCATTCGTAAGGCGTGACAAGTCAGGCAAATCCAAAGTTGCTATAAACGGTAACTGATGGTTCGGATCCCGAAAACTTGGGGTCAGAAGACCATCCCCAGGAGGAGGATATCCAGGATAACTTGGGATTGGATTCACATTTGGGATATTATATCCTCCCGGAAAAGCAGGATTAACCAGACCATACTGGGGTTGCTGAGGTTGTTGATACGTATACCCAGGGTATGGTTGATACTGATAAGCCAGTTTTTGCACAGCAGGGCTAAATTGGTACTGCCCCTGGTATGGTTGATAAGTAAATTCGGGTTGACTTGTGACAATCATACTAGGCCCAGGTTGTCCTACAGGCATGAAAACCAGAGTCTGGATTGTAGGTCTAGATTGGGGTAAAGAGGCCTGAGGAGTTGATAGAGGAGTAGTAGAAACTGGAGCTGCTGATACTCCAGAAATGGGTGGAGTGGATTCAACAGAATCTGCAACAGTTGCAGCAGACGTTTGGGACGAAGTTCGAGGAAAACTAGGCCCAGACTGATGAACTACCCTAGGTGTAGTAGTTTGAGTAGTAGGCTGGACAGGTTGCTCGGGTGAACCAGAAACAAAAGACTGTCCAGATTGAGATGACAACTGCACACTGGGTTGCGAAGTCTGTTGATCCCACACCATGTTCACTCCAGGGTATGGACCCATAACAGGTTGAGCATATTGAGGACCAAAACAAGGTTGAGTGTAAGATTGATAATTATATGGTACATTTCCAGGTCCTTGAACAAATGATTGACCTGAAGGTGGTTGAAAACCTTGAGGTTGATATTGACCCTGAGGTTGGTACTGACCTTGAGGTTGGTACTGACCTTGTGGTTGGTACTAACCTTAGGGTTGGTACTGACCTTGAGGCTGGTATTGACCCTGAGGCACGTATTGATACTGGGGTTGACCTTGAGGTACATATTGATACTGGGGTTGACCTTGAGGAAAATATTGTCCCGTAGGGACATACTATCCTTGAGGTTGCCCTCCAGGCGGTAATGGACTACCTTGAGGTTGTCCCCCAGGCAGTATTTGAGTACCTTGCGGCTGCCCCCCAGATGGTATTGAACTAGCTTGAGGTTGCGGATTAGGAGTAGTACCAGACATCATAAGAATCTCTTCGACACTTAACGGTTTAGTTCCGTTATGACTAGAAGATACGACATATTTGATGGGTTGAGGAGAAGCTCCTGAAAACGTACCAGATAAAGACTAATACTTAGGAGGAATAGAAGGACCGCCATGTAAAAAAGTTTCTAGCATTTGAGTAAACAAGGATGACTATCTCGACATATTCAAAGGAGGATAATAACCTCTGGGTGTTGGATGGAAAGGAAATCGAGGTTTTGAAGACGCGAGACTTGGACTTTCTAAGAAATTGGTCAACAAAATATACCAAGCATCACCTCTAATGGGACTGTAGAAAATAGATTCACGCTCCCTAAGCTCAATAGTTGGTTGATTTTCAGGGATGCTGATACCTTTGTTTGGACTCGAACTTACAATTTCTTCAATGGAAATGAGTCCAGAAGGAAGATTCTCGGTAATGATTTTTTCGACTCTGGGTGAACTAGGACCACTAGAAATAGGGGAAGCAAATCTTGAAGATGGAGTAGCAGCAATTTCAGTTTCAGGTTTAGAGATTTCAAGTTCTTCAGCTAATGAGCTAGTAGGAGTGATACTACCAGCAACATCAGAAAATGAAATCGGTTCAGAAATATGTTTTGTTTCTTACACTAGAAGATCAGGATGTACAATCAATGAAGACTCTCTAGCCTCCGGCGACCCAACCCTACTTTCACTAGGTGTGACAAGGGCTCGTAGCCCTTCTAGTTGACTTGGTGTAAATTCAGGAGGTTGCCCCTGTAGTCGACGGGATTGTCTCGGTAATTCAGCGACAATTAATTATTTAATTACTTCACACGAAAATAAAGAAAATCTCAAGAAAAAACATCTAAAGTCTCTAAAGAACCAAACAATTTTGAAGCACACACCTAATAAATCTAGGAGATCAAATCACACACAAATAGTATCTTTCCGGATCGAAAACACTAGTTGGTGATGAAATACAATGTCGCAGAATTCAATACAGAAATGGCAGTTGGAACAGTTACCCCGACAACCTGCTTAATGAAACAGAATGGCACAAGTTTCTCCACTATAACTGTCTCGAGTGAAGATAACCCCCCAGAGAGTCCAAGTGAGTCTAGTCGACATTTACTCCAAGTACAGTGGGATCTTCCCTCCACCGTCACCTAAGAAAGAACCCTAAAGATTATGGTCACTAAGGTCACCAAGGGAAACAAATATACCTGGGGGAACAGTCTACGATCCGATATGCACGCAAGGGCAGAGTAAAAAGCTCAATCCCCTTGAAGGCTCCTTGACATAATCCAAGGTTTACCAACAAGTGACCCCAGGCTCCTCGACAATGGTCAATCCGAGGTTTACCGTTTTTAATACGTGAATATCTTCTATCGTTCCCAATGAGGAAGGATTGATTCCCACACTGGTTCGGATATGATCTCATGCTTCTCCTTTAAGAGGAGCTTTCCCAGAGCATAGATGTAACAATTGGAATTTCTCCCAACCGCAAGAATGACTACTTGTTTGTTTAAACTATCTTGGATAGTTAATTACTCGCTAATCCAACATACTAGCCTAAGCTATGTTGGTGAAAAGAGCCCTAGAAAATAAAAAGATTGCTAGATTGATTTTAATTAAGCGTTAATTTTATTGTTTGTTCCTTAAGTCAATGGGTGCAGAGATGAAACTTTATGGTATGAAGACTCGACACCAAAACACCAAAAAATGCACCTAATATGATAACAATTCCTTTTCCTTTTCAATGAATTTCTAGCTAAGGAAGAGTTGAAAATGCAATGCTTTGAAAATAAAATCTTTCTCTTAACATACAACTGAAAGGAAACTTTTTGGCTTTTTCAAAGAACTTTAAAAAAAAATGAGACCACTAATCACACTCACGAGAAATCCCTTTGCTTTTCAACAATCAACAACTATAAGAATAAGCAATTCTTTTAAGAGAGCTTTTAAGATATTCTAGAAAAAATCTAAAAACCTATTGAAAACAAATTTTTCAACAAGCTTCTATAATTTCTATGAAAAACTCAAAACTATGATTTAATCTTGAGATCTAAATGAAAAATGGATTGAAAAGAAACTTGAAATGTTTTTGAGGATGCTCAACTTAGTCTTTCAGCTTAACTAGGGATCAATTTGTTCAGCTCAACAAACTAATCAAAAACATCCAATTATGTTTTAATAGAAAAAATGAAATTCGAAACTTTTAATCAAGTTTAATCAAAGTTTTGTAAAAGAGACAAATGGGATCTAGATCTCTTCACGGATAGATTTCATAAGCTAGTCAGAATCAGCAAGAAGACCAGAGAGACCAGGGTGATCTAAGGCTCTAAGGCTTCGGATCTCTGAGCTACTACAAAGACCAAGGAAAGACCAATCCAACAGACAAAACTTCTTAGAAAATCACTTCAAACGAGAACGCCAATGAAAAATTACTCACAAGGAACTTTTGTCAAGACAAGTGCAGGTCTGGGCATATACCAACAGCTATGGACAAAATCTAAACCTAACTAGGTAGATGGATCTTAGGTTTTTCAAACTTTTGATAGGGTTCTCAGGCACCTAGTAGAAATAGGTGCGGCACCACTCTGTGTTACACTGTAACAGTGTGGAGAGGTCCGCACTATAACTAACTCAGAGGGTGTGGTCCTCTTCCAAAATTTCAAAAAATAAAAATCCAACCAGGATCTAACCAGTACCCAAACTCACACACATCAAGGAAA